>CM059784.1:32155000-32300000 GCA_030435695.1 Brachymystax lenok tsinlingensis | reverse complement strand
ATCTCACAATGCTAAATAGATCAGAGATTACACTTTTATTTCTCCTGTGCCCAAAATGGCACCCGATTCCCTATATAGTGCACTACTTTATGACCAGGGTCCATAGTGCTATTTGGGACACAACCTTTGTCTTTACACGAGGAATGAAACACCATGTCCGCTCTCTGTCTGGGAAATTACCTTGAAGATGAAGTAAATGTAGAGCTGATCAACTTAAATTGACTCCATCTTGCTTTGGTTTTTAATTGTATAGGCAATTAGGGCTATGTGGAATGAAATACCATGTCTACTCTATGGGAAACTAATTTAGGAGGAAGCTAACACTAATCATTCTTTCTGTAAGTTAAAATGGATTGTTTTTTTTGTAATTTAAATGTTTCTTTTTAAATCCTGTTTTTCTTTATAATTGTAATAGCCAATTATGACTGATGAGCCCGACAGAACATTTACTGAACAACACAAAGTAGCATTTGAGCTTTGTAGACTTCTTGTATATGGGCACAAGGCGAGACCCAGATGCAGACGGTTTGAGTGTTTGATATTTATTAAACAATCCAAAAAGGGTAGGCAAGAGAATGGTTGTGAACAGGCAAAAGGTCAAAACCAGTTCAGAGTCCAGGAGGTACAGAGTGGCAGGCAGGCTCGAGGTCAGGGCAGGCAAAATGGTCAGGCAGGCGGGTACAGAGTCCAGAAAACAGGCAAGGGTCAAAACCGGGAGGACTAGCAAAAAGAGAATAGAAGCAGGAGTACGGGAAAACACGCTGGTTGACTTGAAAAACATTCAAGATGAACTGGCACAAAGACAGGAAACACAGGGACATATACACCAGGGAAAATAAGTGACACCTGGAGGGGGTGGAGACAATCACAAGGACAGGTGAGACAGATCAGTGTGTGAACTGAGGACCCCGGTCGGAAACCATATCCACCGTGAGTCCATGGATCCTGAAGACGTGCTGCACCATGAGCTGGGACGTTTCCTTGGCAGAAGGAAGATTGGGGAGAGGGATGAAATGAGCGGCCTTTGAGAACCGATCTACCACTGTCAGATTGGCGGTGTTGCCATCAGATGGGGGAAGCCCAGAGACAAAGTCCAGAGAGCTATGAGACCAGGGACGATGAGGGACCGGTAGTGGCTGAAGAAGGCCAGAAGGAGCTTGGAGTCTTGTTCTGGGCACACACTGTGCACGCGGTGACGAAGGCAAAGACGTCAGGAACCATTGTGGGCCACCAGAATTGTTGTCGAAGGAATGCTAGGGTACAGCGGGAACCGGGATGACAGGTCAGCCTCGAGGAATGAGCCCATTCCAGTACCCGGGACCGGACTGAGTTAGGGACAAACAGCCGGTTAGCCGGGCCCCCTTCAGGTCCAGGCTGGGAACATTGTGCCTTGTGAACCAGGGTCTCAATAACCCACCCCACTGAGGCTGCAAGGCATGAGGTAGGGAGAATGATTTTGGAGACTGAGGGTATGGCAGAGGAACTGTATAGGCGGGAGAGGGCATCAGGCTTCACATTCTTGGACCCTGGGCGGTAGGAAATGGTGAAGTTAAATCTTGTAAACAAGAGAGCAACCTTTTTATGGCCGATCCAGACCAGGAATGGCTGTTCTGCTCCTTCCAGCCAGTGCCTTCACTCTTCCAACGCCATCTTGACCACCAGGAGTTCTCGGTTGCCTACATCGTAGTTCCTCTCTGCAGGATTGAGACAACGGGACGGGAAGGCACGTGGATGAAGCTTTTGGTCCTGGGCAGATTGTTGGGACAGGATGGCCCCCACTCCAACATCAGAAGCATCAACCTCTACCACAAATTGACAGGACGGGTCTGGATGGATGAGGATGGGTGCTGTGGTGGACCGATGCTTCAGGTCCACAAAGGCTTTGTCGACAGCTGGAGACCATGTGAACGGTACTTTGGGAGAGGTGAGTGCAGAGAGGGGGGCCGCCAGGGTACTGTAACATTGAATGAAATGGCGGTAGTAGTTATCCAAACCCAGGAAACGTTGCAACTGCACCCTGGACATGGGTTGAGGCCAATCCACCACTGCTTTCACTTTTACAGGATCCAGGACATTCCCCTCAGTGATGACATATCCCAGAAAGGTGACTGTGGAGTGGTGGAACTCACACTTCTCGGCTTTCACAAACAGTTGGTTCTCGAGGAGGCGCTGAAGGACCTGTCTTACATGAAGAACATGTTCTTGGGCAGACCAGGGAAAAAAACAGAATGTTGTCAAGGTAGACATTCACAAAACGGTTTAGCATGTCCCGGAGCACATCGTTTACCAGAGCCTGGAAGACAGCAGGGGCGTTGGTGAGTCCAAACGGCATGACCTGGTACTCATAATGTCCGTTGGCTGTGTTGAATGCTGTCTTCCACTCATCTCCTTCATGTATCCGAACCAGGTGGTAGGCATTCCGAAGGTCCACCTTGGAAAAAACGGCGGCCCCCTGGAGAGGTTCAAAAGCCAAGTAGAGAAATGACAGGGGGTAACGATTCTTAACTGTAATGTCATTCAGACCCTGGTAGTCAATGCACGGACGCAGGGTCTTGTCCTTCTCCACAAAGAAAACCCTGCGCCGGCAGGAGATGCAGACGGACGGACGGCCCCAGTAGCCAGAGACTCCTCTATGTATTCCTCCATGGCCTTGGTTTCCGCTCCGGATAGAGAATATAGCTTTCCACGGGGTGGTGTGGTGCCTGGGAGGAGATCAATGGCACAATCATATGGATGGTGTGGGGGAAGAGAAGTAGCCTGTGCCTTGCTGAAGACCTCCCAGAGGTCTTGATACTCTGTGGGGACGGTAGAGATATACGAGACTTGACTTAAGCCCTGAGGAGGCTGTCTCGGGGACGGCTGTGCTGCTTTGAGGTAATGGGAATGGCAGAATGGACTCCAACCCAGGATTGAACTTGTGGTCCAGTCAATAACAGGGTTGTGTTTTTTGAGCCAAGAAAATCCCAAAACAGGAACATGGGGAGACTCAATTAGGAGAAGCTGTATGGCCTCACTAATTTCCTGAAACCCGCAGATTAACCCGCAGAGGAACAGTGTTGTGGGTAACTACCAATGGAGTGGCCGTCCAGTGCTCTAGCATCCATGTTAACAGAGATGAGTTGAGTGGGCATAAACTAGGGTAGTGTCCATAAAACTCTCATCCGCCCCAGAGTCAATGAGCACCCGGAGAAATTTAGACTGGTCTCCCCACAGCAGTATCACAAAAAAGGGAGTGCGGTTGATGGGATTTAGAGGATTCCCTGTCTGGCTCACCAGATTATTTGTACCTACTACAGAAATAGGTCTCTTAACTTCTTGGGGAGCAGCAAGGTGACTCCCGACACTACCAGGTGAAATGCAAGGCAAAATCCAAAAACTGAATTATAAAAAATGCACCAATATACAAGTGTTTTATACTCATCAAAAGCTCTGCTTCTTGGCAATATCACAGCGTTGTCGGATTTCAAAAAGGCTTTACGGCGAAAGCACTACATTTGATTGTTTGAGGGTAGCACCTTCAATATTTTCCATAACCATGAAATCTTTAGCCAGCGATAGAAAATGCATTTCACAGGGAAAACCTGTGCCTTACCTTTTGTAGAACTTCTTCAGAGGGCTTCCTAAGTGTCCAACGAAGACAATCCATGGGTATTTGGTTAGGAAAAGTCATTTATTATATCCTTAAATCTCCGTTTGGTTGGCACCTTGTGTTCAGAAAATCCAATGTGAAGAGAACGCATTCATTTAAACCTATAAACTTTCCCTCAACAAAACAAAAACCAATTAAAATGCATCCTTAGCTTATCTTTTATGAATAAAAGTGATAATCTTTCACTTGGATGGTCACCTAAACGTTATATAAGTCAAATAAAGTGGACCGCTCAGCCAAACGTGCACTCAAAAACGTGCAACTGAAAAATAGCTCCCCTGACTAAAACCTCTACCGATTGAACACAATGGTTCCGATTGCCTTTAAACTTTACCTATACACTGCTGACATCCAGTGGAAGCAATAGGTACTACATTCAGTGTCCTGGTATAAAGACTTTTCAATAGGCAGTCTCTCTAAGTGAGCCATAAGCCACCAGAATGAAATTTCTCTGGTTTTTGCCTGCGAAATGAGTTATTTTACACTCACAGTCAAAATGTTAACACTTTTGGAAACCTCCGAGTGTTTCCTATCCAATAGTACTAATTATGTGCATATCCTATTTTCTGAGCCTGAGTGGCAAGCATTTTACTTTAGGCACGCCAGACTCTCCAAAACCGACCCCTCAGCTGCTACTCCCTAACAAGTTAACCAGGCAGGTGGCTATATAATGTCCCGCAGCCCCACAGTACAGACAACTGTTGGAACTTAGCCCATACAGACAACGTCAGATTTTCAACATTATATCCTCTATCAGAAATGTAAAACAAATAGGCTGGGCAGCACCTCCTACTGGATTATCTACAGCTACGCTTTAGTCTCCCATCCAAGGTTTAAACCAAGCCTTGCTTAGCTTTGATATTTGTTACTGACTATTACCAATGAGCTATCATGAGAATTACTATTGAGAGATTTCTTAAATAACTAAATAGATTAACTGTTGCTATCAAAGTCATTCCAAAGGGTAGGTTTAACAGAGAAAATTAAATGTATCTGTACTTTATCACTATATCATGATAGTATTTAGGCCTATATGGCACTAGGGAAGCTATTGTTTCATTTCAACCCAGGATTCTACTAAAAACAGACAATACATATAGGCCTAGGGTTTCAAGCTTTGGTTGATTTCAAATGGAATCTTAAAGTTAATCATTAATATGTTGGATTCACATCTCAACCAAAAATCTAAGTTAAAGAAAAATATCAAAGTTATTGAATATGACTAAATTAAAATCAAATGTTTGATTTGATTTGATTGAGTCCCATTCATTAACTTGTTCAATAACTTTTTGGATGATGGAGAAATGAATCCAACATATCAATTATTAATTTGTAGACAAACTGTAATTCAAGCCAGACTAAGTCAGTGGCACAGATGGAACTATCCAAGCCGAAGATAAATCACCTTCAAATGTTGCTATTTGGTTGCGTTGACAACCAAACACAATTCAATATTACTTTTGTAAGACAGTAAATAGCTAAAAGTTCAGGCTATCTCACAAACAGTGCCTTTGGAAAGTATTCAGACCCCTTGACTTTTTCCACATGTTGTTACGTTACAGCCTTATTCTAAAATTGATTAAAAAAATATATATAATTCTAAGCAATCTACACACGATACCCCATAATGACAAAGCGAAAACCGTATAAATACCGTATTTACATGTATTCAGACCCTTTGTAATGATACTTGAAAGTGAGCTCAGGTGCATCCTGTTTCCATTGATCATCCAACTTGATTGAGTCACAGACGTGATCTTCCTGTCACAGACGTGATCTTCCTGTCACGTCCTTTGTGGGCTATACTCGGCCTTGTCTCAGGATGGTAAGTTGGTGGTTGGAGATATCCCTCTAGTGGTGTGGGGGCTGTGCTTCGGCAGAGTGGGTGGGGTTATATCCTGCCTGTTTGGCCCTGTCCGGGGGTATTGTCGGACGGGGCCACAGTGTCTAACAACCCCTCTTGTCTCAGCCTCCAGTATTTATGCTGCAGTAGTTTATGTGTCGGGGGGCTAGGGTCCGTCTGTTATATCTGGAGTATTTCTCCTCTCTTATCCGGTGTCCTGTGTGAATTAAAGTATGCTCTCTCTAATTATCTCTATTTTCTCTCTCTCTCTCTCTCTCTCTCTCTCTCTCTCTCTCTCTCTCTCTCTCTCTCTCTCTCTCTCTCTCTCTCTCTCTCTCAGAGGACCTGAGCATTAGTACCATTCCTCAAGGCCTACCTGGCCTGATGACTCCTTGATGTCCCGAGTCTACCTGGCCGTGCTGCTTCTCCAGTTTCAACTGTTCTGCCTGTTGTAAAATCTTGTCCATGTTCTGTTATAATCTGCACCCGGCACAGCCAGAAGAGGACTGGCCACCCCTCCCGGCCTGGTTCCTCTCTAGGTTTCTTTCTAGGTTCTGGCCTTTCTAGGGAGTTTTTCCTAACCACCGTGCTTTTACACCTGCATTGCTTTCTGTTTGGGGTTTTAGGCTGGGTTTCTGTACAGCGCTTGTACTCATTGCTGCTCTATACCTCATCCACCACTTAAAGGCTTGTACTCAGTGGTGCTCTATACCTCATCCACCACTTAAAGGCCTGTACTCATTGCTGCTCTATACCTCATCCACCACTTAAAGGCTTGTACTCATTGCTGCTCTATACCTCATCCACCACTTAAAGGCTTGTACTCATTGCTGCTCTATACCTCATCCACCACTTAAAGGCTTGTACTCAGTGGTGCTCTATACCTCATCCACCACTTAAAGGCTTGTACTCATTGCTGCTCTATACCTCATCCACCACTTAAAGGCTTGTACTCATTGCTGCTCTATACCTCTCCTGCTGTGTTGAACTCACCTGAGCACAGGAAGAGATTTTAACGGTGACATCCCCAATATAATATTCACTCAGTAGTTTGAAATAATCCAACTTTTGTAGAGTGAAAGAAACTGCAGCATTATATGAAAATGTACTCCTACTTCTGAGCAAGAAACATGACTTAGCATGTAGGCTGATAAGGTTAACTGGACAGTACTCTAAGTGTGATAGGACCAGGGATTGAATCACCTGATTCAGAATGCTAGATGTTACGTTCTCAGAACATTTTCTTGTAACAGCAATTCCCTTACCCATCTTAGTAACAATATTATCTATGTGTTATGACCATGATGAAGCTGTGTCCAACATGACACTTAGTAGTTTCGTTTTTTTCAATTGCTCTACATGCGTTCTATTCATCGACAACTGCAATTGGGGATCATCACCAAGCATATGGTGTCCTGGATAAATTCCCAAGCTGTCCCTCATATGGTCACCTAATCATCCACAGCTTACAATTGGCTCCTTCATCCCCCTCCTCTCCCCTGTAACTATTCCCCAGGTCGTTGCTGTAAATGAGAATGGGTTCTCAGTCAACTTACCTGGTAAAATAAAGGTAAAATAAATCAAATAAAATATATCTTGTGCCAAATACAACACATTTCGTTTTAGAAATGTTCAACACCAATTTGTTCACATCAACCCACTCAGACATCATTCTTAGTTCACTGCTCAGTACATCTGTTAGCTCATTACATTCTGATGCTGCACTATACATTGTAGAGTCATCAGCATACATGACCACTCTTGCTTTGTTCATTACTGAAGGTAAATCATCAACTTCCTTGAGGAACAAAACAGTTTATATCTTTACTGTTTGAAAAGCTACCATTAAAGAACACTTTTTGCCTCCTCCTGGATAGATAGCTTTCCATCCAGGATAGAGCTGCAGACTTAAAACCATAACATTTGAGTTTACCTAGTAACAGTTCATGATCAATTACATCAAAAGCAGCACTGAAATATAGCAACACTGTACCAACTAACTTCCTGTCATTCATACTCTTTAACCAATCAGCTCTCATTTGTGCTAAGGCCATACTCGTAGAATGCCCGTCTTTGTATGCATGTTGGAAAACCGTTTTCAGACCATTACATGAGAAATAATCCTTGATTTGTACAGATACCATTTTTTCCAATAATTTACTTATCACAGGCAGCAAGCTTATAGGATGATTATTAGGACCAGTGAATGCTGATTTATTATCCTTAGGTAGTAAAATAACCTTTGACTCTTTCCAGACTTCTGGGCACACCCCATACATCAAGCACTTATTAAAAACATGAGAGATTGGGGTAGATATTTGGTTGGCTGTAACTCTAAGCAATTTGGCGTCTAGATTATCTGTACCAGGTGACTTGTCATCCGAAAGAGACAACAGCATCCATTCTACCTCTTCCCTTTCTACTTGGTGAAATTCAAACATGCATTGCCTCTCCTTCATGATAGATTTTTTTAACAGGGTTTATGACATCGAGCCATCAGTTGGAATCATAGCATTCCTCAACTTGTCCACTTTGCCTGTAAAATATTCATTAAAGTAGCTTGCGATGTCGTGTGGTTTTGTAATAAATAAACCCTCTGATTCAACAAACATTGAATGTTCTCCACAGTTTTTCCCCCATCATCCTTTCCTTCATCAATGTTGTGCTGTTATAACCCCTTTTTCTTTTCTTTGTTTAGCTTGGTCACAAGATTTCTTCATTTACAATAACTTTGCTTATCAAACAGAGTGCCCGATTTATCTGCTACTTTTTTGGCATCATAATGTTGAATCATTAAATTAGGGTTAGAAACATGACTTAGCATGTAGGCTGTTAGGGTTAGAAAAATAACTTAGCATGTGTGCTGTTAGGGTTAGAAAAATCACTTAGCATGTGGGCTGTTAGGGTTAAAAAAATAACTTAGCATGTGGGCTGTTAGGGGTAGAAAAATAACTTAGCATGTGTGCTGTTAGGGTTAGAAAAATAACTTAGCATGTGTGCTGTTAGGGTTAGAAAAATAACTTAGCATGTGTGCTGTTAGGGTTAAAAAAATAACTTAGCATGTGTGCTGTTAGGGTTAGAAAAATAACAGCATGTGGGCTGATAGGGTTAAAAAAATAACAGCATGTGGGCTGATAGGGTTAGAAAAATAACAGCATGTGGGCTGATAGGGTTAGAAAAATAACAGCATGTGGGCTGATAGGGGTAGAAAAATAACAGCATGTGGGCTGATAGGGTTAGAAAAATAACAGCATGTGGGCTGATAGGGTTAAAAAAATAACAGCATGTGGGCTGATAGGGTTAGAAAAATAACAGCATGTGGGCTGATAGGGTTAAAAAAATAACAGCTCGTTTGGAGGTTAGTTAGCACAGTGTCCAAAGAAGGGCCAGAAGTATACAGAATGGTGTTGTCCGCGTAGAGGTGGATCAGGAAATCACCCGCAGCAAGAGCGACATCATTGATGTATACAGAGAAAAGAGTCGGCCCGAGAATTTAACCCTGTGGTACCCCCATAGAGACTGCCAGAGGTCCGGACAGCAGGCCCTCCGATTTGAACTCTGTCAGCAAAGTAGTTGGTGAACCAGGCTAGACAGTCATTTGAGAAACCAAGGCTATTGAGTCTGCCGATAAGAATACAGTGATTGACAGATCCGAAAGTCTTGGCCAGGTCGATAAAGACGGCTGCGCAGTCTTTTATCGATGGCAGTTATGATATCGTTTAGGACCTTGAGCGTGGCTGAGGTGCACCCGTGACCAGCTCGGAAACCGGATTGCACAGCATGTGGACTGATAGGGTTAGAAAAATAACTTAGCATGTGGGCTGTTAGGGTTAGGGTTAGAAACATGGAGTAGCATGTGGGCTGATAGGGTTAGGGTTAGAAACATGACGTAGCATGTGGGCTGATAGGGTTAGAAACATGACGTAGCATGTGGTCTGAATACGTGCAGACTGTAGACTATTTTTCTCAGGTTTGGATTAGTCTAACACCAGGTTTGGTTCAGTGTACATAAAGAGCCTGTTCTACTGTATTTAGAGGCTGAAATGTAGCCTATTTCTGGATGGGCGGTTCTGTATGTTGTGTGCTTAAGGCATCACAGTAGCTTCCTGCTTGGTGCAATGACTTCTTCCCATTGCTCTTCAATGGCTCAGTCAGTACATGGAACTGTTGTGTAGAATCTCTGTCTAGACTATTGTCAGCTTCAGAGCTCATTGTATAGTGTCTGAAATGGGCGGTACACTACCAGTTTACTATATGTGCTTTGAGCACCACAGTGGCTTCTTCCATGGTACAATGAAACCTTGCCATTGCTCTTCAACGGCTATGTCAAAACAAGGAACTGTTTTGTGGGAGTATTATAACCACACATGACTCATCTAGCAAACCCTTGTAACATTTATTGTTGACGGGAGTTGTGGTCTGTATTCCACAGCCTCATTTATTGTTGATGTGGAGTTGTGGTCTGTATTCCCCAGCCTCACTTATTGTTGATATGGAGTTGTGGTCTGTATTCCACAGCCTCATTTATTGTTGACGGGAGTTGTGGTCTGTATTCCACAGCCTCATTTATTGTTGATGTGGAGTTGTGGTCTGTATTCCCCAGCCTCACTTATTGTTGATGTGGAGTTGTGGTCTGTATTCCCCAGCCTCATTTATTGTTGATATGGAGTTGTGGTCTGTATTACCCAGCCTCATTTATTGTTGATATGGAGTTGATGGTCTGTATTCCACAGCCTCATTTATTGTTGATATGGAGTTGATGGTCTGTATTCCACAGCCTCATTTATTGTTGATATGGAGTTGTGGTCTGTATTCCACAGCCTCATTTATTGTTGATATGGAGTTGTGGTCTGTATTCCACAGCCTCATTTATTGTTGATATGGAGTTGTGGTCTGTATTCCACAGCCTCATTTATTGTTGATATGGAGTTGTGGTCTGTATTCCCCAGCCTCATTTATTGTTGACATGGAGTTGATGGTCTGTATTCCACAGCCTCACTTATTGTTGACGGGAGTTGTGGTCTGTATTCCACAGCCTCATTTATTGTTGATATGGAGTTGATGGTCTGTATTCCCCAGCCTCATTTATTGTTGATGTGGTCTGCATTCCACAGCCTCATTTATTGTTGATATGGAGTTGTGGTCTGTATTCCACAGCCTCATTTATTGTTGACGGGAGTTGTGGTCTGTATTCCACAGCCTCATTTATTGTTGACGGGAGTTGTGGTCTGTATTCCACAGCCTCATTTATTGTTGATGGGAGTTGTGGTCTGTATTCCACAGCCTCATTTATTGTTGATGTGGAGTTGATGGTCTGTTTTCCACAGCCTCATTTATTGTTGATGGGAGTTGTGGTCTGCATTCCACAGCCTCATTTATTGTTTATGTGGAGTTGATGGTCTGTATTCCACAGCCTCACTTATTGTTGATATGGAGTTGTGGTCTGTATTCCACAGCCTCATTTATTGTTGATGTGGAGTTGTGGTCTGTATTCCACAGCCTCATTTATTGTTGATATGGAGTTGTGGTCTGTATTCCACAGCCTCATTTATTGTTGATATGGAGTTGTGGTCTGTATTCCACAGCCTCACTTATTGTTGATGGGAGTTGTGGTCTGCATTCCACAGCCTCACTTATTGTTGATGGGAGTTGTGGTCTGCATTCCACAGCCTCATTTATTGTTGATGTGGAGTTGATGGTCTGTATTCCATTGCCTCACTTATTGTTGATGTGGAGTTGATGGTCTGTATTCCACAGCCTCAGTTATTGTTGATGTGGAGTTTGATGGTCTGTATTCCACAGCCTCATTTATTGTTGATGGGAGTTGTGGTCTGCATTCCACAGCCTCATTTATTGTTGATCTGGAGTTGATGGTCTGTATTCCACAGCCTCACTTATTGTTGATATGGAGTTGTGGTCTGTATTCCACAGCCTCACTTATTGTTGATATGGAGTTGTGGTCTGCATTCCACAGCCTCACTTATTGTTGATGTGGAGTTGATGGTCTGTATTCCACAGCCTCATTTATTGTTGATGTGGAGTTGATGGTCTGTATTACATAGCCTCACATATTGTTGATGTGGAGTTGATGGTCTGTATTCCACAGCCTCATTTATTGTTGATGGGAGTTGTGGTCTGCATTCCACAGCCTCATTTATTGTTGATGTGGAGTTGATGGTCTGTATTCCACAGCCTCACTTATTGTTGATATGGAGTTGTGGTCAGTATTCCACAGCCTCATTTATTGTTGATGTGGAGTTGTGGTCTGTAGTCCACAGCCTCATTTATTGTTGATATGGAGTTGTGGTCTGTATTCCACAGCCTCATTTATTGTTGATATGGAGTTGTGGTCTGTATTCCACAGCCTCACTTATTGTTGATGGGAGTTGTGGTCTGCATTCCACAGCCTCATTTATTGTTGATATGGAGTTGGGGTCTGCATTGCCAGGCCTCATTTATTGTTGATATGGAGTTGTGGTCTGTATTCACACAGCCTCACTTATTGTTGATATGGAGTTGTGGTCTGTATTCCACAGCCTCACTTATTGTTGACATGGAGTTGATGGTCTGTATTACCCAGCCTAATTTATTGTTGATATGGAGTTGATGGTCTGTATTCCACAGCCTCATTTATTGTTGATATGGAGTTGATGGTCTGTATTCCACAGCCTCATTTATTATTGATATGGAGTTGTGGTCTGTATTCCACAGCCTCATTTATTGTTGATATGGAGTTGTGGTCTGTATTCCACAGCCTCATTTATTGTTGATATGGAGTTGTGGTCTGTATTCCACAGCCTCACTTATTGTTGATGTGGAGTTGGTGGTCTGTATTCCACAGCCTCATTTTTTGTTGATGGGAGTTGTGGTCTGCATTCCACCGCCTCATTTATTGTTGATGTGGAGTTGATGGTCTGTATTCCACAGCCTCACTTATTGTTGATATGGAGTTGTGGTCTGTATTCCACAGCCTCACTTATTGTTGATATGGAGTTGTGGTCTGTATTACCCAGCCTCATTTATTGTTTATATGGAGTTGATGGTCTGTATTCCACAGCCTCATTTATTGTTGATATGGAGTTGATGGTCTGTATTCCACAGCCTCATTTATTGTTGATATGGAGTTGTGGTCTGTATTCCCCAGCCTCATTTATTGTTGATATGGAGTTGTGGTCTGTATTCCACAGCCTCATTTATTGTTGATGGGAGATGTGGTCTGCATTCCACAGCCTCATTTATTGTTGATGTGGAGTTGATGGTCTGTATTCCACAGCCTCACTTATTGTTGATATGGAGTTGTGGTCTGTTTTCCACAGCCTCATTTATTGTTGATGTGGAGTTGTGGTCTGTATTCCACAGCCTCATTTATTGTTGATATGGAGTTGTGGTCTGTATTCCACAGCCTCATTTATTGTTGATATGGAGTTGTGGTCTGTATTCCACAGCCTCACTTATTGTTGATGGGAGTTGTGGTCTGCATTCCACAGCCTCATTTATTGTTGATATGGAGTTGTGGTCTGTATTCCACAGCCTCATTTATTGTTGATGTGGAGTTGATGGTCTGCATTCCACAGCCTCATTTATTGTTGATATGGAGTTGTAGTCTGTATTCCACAGCCTCATTTATTGTTGATATGGAGTTGTGGTCTGTATTCCATAGCCTCATTTATTGTTGATATGGAGTTGTGGTCTGTATTCCCCAGCCTCATTTATTGTTGATATGGAGTTGATGGTCTGTATTCCACAGCCTCACTTATTGTTGACGGGAGTTGTGGTCTGTATTCCACAGCCTCATTTATTGTTGATATGGAGTTGATGGTCTGTATTCCCCAGCCTCATTTATTGTTGATATGGAGTTGATGGTCTGTATTCCACAGCCTCATTTATTGTTGATATGGAGTTGTGGTCTGCATTCCACAGCCTCACTTATTGTTGATGTGGAGTTGTGGTCTGCATTCCACAGCCTCATTTATTGTTGATGTGGAGTTGTGGTCTGCATTCCACAGCCTCATTTATTGTTGATATGGAGTTGTGGTCTGTATTCCACAGCCTCATTTATTGTTGACGGGAGTTGTGGTCTGTATTCCACAGCCTCATTTATTGTTGACGGGAGTTGTGGTCTGTATTCCACAGCCTCATTTATTGTTGATATGGAGTTGTGGTCTGTATTCCACAGCCTCATTTATTGTTGATATGGAGTTGTGGTATGTATTCCACAGCCTCACTTATTGTTGATGGGAGTTGTGGTCTGCATTCCACAGCCTCATTTATTGTTGATGTGGAGTTGATGGTCTGTATTCCACAGCCTCACTTATTGTTGATGGGAGTTGTGGTCTGCATTCCACAGCCTCATTTATTGTTGATGTGGAGTTGATGGTCTGTATTCCACAGCCTCACTTATTGTTGATGTGGAGTTGATGGTCTGTATTCCACAGCCTCATTTATTGTTGATGGGAGTTGTGGTCTGCATTCCACAGCCTCATTTATTGTTGATGTGGAGTTGATGGTCTGTATTCCACAGCCTCACTTATTGTTGATATGGAGTTGTGGTCTGTTTTCCACAGCCTCATTTATTGTTGATGTGGAGTTGTGGTCTGTATTCCACAGCCTCATTTATTGTTGATATGGAGTTGTGGTCTGTATTCCCCAGCCTCATTTATTGTTGATATGGAGTTGTGGTCTGTATTCCACAGCCTCACTTATTGTTGATGGGAGTTGTGGTCTGCATTCCACAGCCTCACTTATTGTTGATGGGAGTTGTGGTCTGCATTCCACAGCCTCATTTATTGTTGATGTGGAGTTGATGGTCTGTATTCCACAGCCTCACTTATTGTTGATGTGGAGTTGATGGTCTGTATTCCACAGCCTCATTTATTGTTGATGGAAGTTGTGGTCTGCATTCCACAGCCTCATTTATTGTTGATATGGAGTTGTGGTCTGTATTCCACAGCCTCATTTATTGTTGATGTGGAGTTGATGGTCTGCATTCCACAGCCTCATTTATTGTTGATATGGAGTTGTGGTCTGTATTCCACAGCCTCACTTATTGTTGATGTGGAGTTGTGGTCTGCATTCCACAGCCTCATTTATTGTTGATATGGAGTTGTGGTCTGTATTCCACAGCCTCATTTATTGTTGATGGGAGTTGTGGTCTGCATTCCACAGCCTCATTTATTGTTGATATGGAGTTGTGGTCTGCATTCCACAGCCTCATTTATTGTTGATATGGAGTTGTGGTCTGTATTCCACAGCCTCACTTATTGTTGATGTGGAGTTGTGGTCTGCATTCCACAGCCTCATTTATTGTTGATATGGAGTTGTGGTCTGTATTCCACAGCCTCATTTATTGTTGACGGGAGTTGTGGTCTGTATTCCACAGCCTCATTTATTGTTGATGTGACGTTACAATGTAGCTTTAACCAACTTCCTGGTTAAAAAGTAGGCTACTGTTTCAATGAACTTGATGTTTTATGATGGACATCTGATATTTGTTGTTGAAATGCCACACTACAGACTCGTGTAAATACCTTCTCAACAGAGGAGGCTGGTGGGAGGAGCCTTAGGAGGACGGGCTCATTGTAATGGCTGGAATGGAATAAATGGAACGGTACCAAACGTGTGATTTCATACCGTTCCATTCATTCAATTTCAGCCAT
Organism: Brachymystax lenok tsinlingensis; assembly: GCA_030435695.1. Classification (NCBI taxonomy): domain Eukaryota; kingdom Metazoa; phylum Chordata; class Actinopteri; order Salmoniformes; family Salmonidae; genus Brachymystax; species Brachymystax lenok. Next base: position 32,284,852 of record CM059784.1, on the reverse strand, counting down.
TACACTGAACCCATTCTCCTATAGCTCCTCCCACCAGCCTCCACTGCATCTCAACCACCACTGTGTACCAAAATAATAGGCGTAATCTATTTGCTAATCCGCATAGCAGAATGACAGTTTGTTTCTGATTCAGCGAGCTAGTCATTAACACAGCTGAATGTAAAATAGGTGAAGAACGAGACCAGCATCAGGACCCTTGCAGAGTTGCGCCAGTCATTGTTGTTGCAGCCATGTATCCAGTCTCACCATCTTCCTCTCCTGTATCTGTCTGATCCTATCACACCTACATTTAGTGCCTTGGGGTGAAGTGGTTGGGATTTGGAGAAGGGATGGCAACCTACACACACACCACCCAGTTTCTGGGGGAATTCAGTCAGTATATCTCTGAGTGGGAACGTGGTCAATGACTGCTGCTGAGGGGTGTCTCTCTGTGTGTGTGTGTGTGTGTGTGTGTGTGTGTGTGTGTGTGTGTGTGTGTGTGTGTGTGTGTGTGTGTGTGTGTGTGTGTGTGTGTGTGTGTGTGTGTGTGTGTGTGTGTGTGTGTGTGTGTGTGTGTGTTTATTGTTAATTTATTGTTGATGGGAGTTGTGGTCTGCATTCCACAGCCTCATTTATTGTTGATGTGGAGTTGATGGTCTGTATTCCACAGCCTCACTTATTGTTGATATGGAGTTGTGGTCAGTATTCCACAGCCTCATTTATTGTTGATGTGGAGTTGTGGTCTGTAGTCCACAGCCTCATTTATTGTTGATATGGAGTTGTGGTCTGTATTCCACAGCCTCATTTATTGTTGATATGGAGTTGTGGTCTGTATTCCACAGCCTCACTTATTGTTGATGGGAGTTGTGGTCTGCATTCCACAGCCTCATTTATTGTTGATATGGAGTTGGGGTCTGCATTGCCAGGCCTCATTTATTGTTGATATGGAGTTGTGGTCTGTATTCCACAGCCTCACTTATTGTTGATATGGAGTTGTGGTCTGTATTCCACAGCCTCACTTATTGTTGACATGGAGTTGATGGTCTGTATTACCCAGCCTAATTTATTGTTGATATGGAGTTGATGGTCTGTATTCCACAGCCTCATTTATTGTTGATATGGAGTTGATGGTCTGTATTCCACAGCCTCATTTATTATTGATATGGAGTTGTGGTCTGTATTCCACAGCCTCATTTATTGTTGATATGGAGTTGTGGTCTGTATTCCACAGCCTCATTTATTGTTGATATGGAGTTGTGGTCTGTATTCCACAGCCTCACTTATTGTTGATGTGGAGTTGGTGGTCTGTATTCCACAGCCTCATTTTTTGTTGATGGGAGTTGTGGTCTGCATTCCACCGCCTCATTTATTGTTGATGTGGAGTTGATGGTCTGTATTCCACAGCCTCACTTATTGTTGATATGGAGTTGTGGTCTGTATTCCACAGCCTCACTTATTGTTGATATGGAGTTGTGGTCTGTATTACCCAGCCTCATTTATTGTTTATATGGAGTTGATGGTCTGTATTCCACAGCCTCATTTATTGTTGATATGGAGTTGATGGTCTGTATTCCACAGCCTCATTTATTGTTGATATGGAGTTGTGGTCTGTATTCCCCAGCCTCATTTATTGTTGATATGGAGTTGTGGTCTGTATTCCACAGCCTCATTTATTGTTGATGGGAGATGTGGTCTGCATTCCACAGCCTCATTTATTGTTGATGTGGAGTTGATGGTCTGTATTCCACAGCCTCACTTATTGTTGATATGGAGTTGTGGTCTGTTTTCCACAGCCTCATTTATTGTTGATGTGGAGTTGTGGTCTGTATTCCACAGCCTCATTTATTGTTGATATGGAGTTGTGGTCTGTATTCCACAGCCTCATTTATTGTTGATATGGAGTTGTGGTCTGTATTCCACAGCCTCACTTATTGTTGATGGGAGTTGTGGTCTGCATTCCACAGCCTCATTTATTGTTGATATGGAGTTGTGGTCTGTATTCCACAGCCTCATTTATTGTTGATGTGGAGTTGATGGTCTGCATTCCACAGCCTCATTTATTGTTGATATGGAGTTGTAGTCTGTATTCCACAGCCTCATTTATTGTTGATATGGAGTTGTGGTCTGTATTCCATAGCCTCATTTATTGTTGATATGGAGTTGTGGTCTGTATTCCCCAGCCTCATTTATTGTTGATATGGAGTTGATGGTCTGTATTCCACAGCCTCACTTATTGTTGACGGAGTTGTGGTCTGTATTCCACAGCCTCATTTATTGTTGATATGGAGTTGATGGTCTGTATTCCCCAGCCTCATTTATTGTTGATATGGAGTTGATGGTCTGTATTCCACAGCCTCATTTATTGTTGATATGGAGTTGTGGTCTGCATTCCACAGCCTCACTTATTGTTGATGTGGAGTTGTGGTCTGCATTCCACAGCCTCATTTATTGTTGATGTGGAGTTGTGGTCTGCATTCCACAGCCTCATTTATTGTTGATATGGAGTTGTGGTCTGTATTCCACAGCCTCATTTATTGTTGACGGGAGTTGTGGTCTGTATTCCACAGCCTCATTTATTGTTGACGGGAGTTGTGGTCTGTATTCCACAGCCTCATTTATTGTTGATATGGAGTTGTGGTCTGTATTCCACAGCCTCATTTATTGTTGATATGGAGTTGTGGTATGTATTCCACAGCCTCACTTATTGTTGATGGGAGTTGTGGTCTGCATTCCACAGCCTCATTTATTGTTGATGTGGAGTTGATGGTCTGTATTCCACAGCCTCACTTATTGTTGATGGGAGTTGTGGTCTGCATTCCACAGCCTCATTTATTGTTGATGTGGAGTTGATGGTCTGTATTCCACAGCCTCACTTATTGTTGATGTGGAGTTGATGGTCTGTATTCCACAGCCTCATTTATTGTTGATGGGAGTTGTGGTCTGCATTCCACAGCCTCATTTATTGTTGATGTGGAGTTGATGGTCTGTATTCCACAGCCTCACTTATTGTTGATATGGAGTTGTGGTCTGTTTTCCACAGCCTCATTTATTGTTGATGTGGAGTTGTGGTCTGTATTCCACAGCCTCATTTATTGTTGATATGGAGTTGTGGTCTGTATTCCCCAGCCTCATTTATTGTTGATATGGAGTTGTGGTCTGTATTCCACAGCCTCACTTATTGTTGATGGGAGTTGTGGTCTGCATTCCACAGCCTCACTTATTGTTGATGGGAGTTGTGGTCTGCATTCCACAGCCTCATTTATTGTTGATGTGGAGTTGATGGTCTGTATTCCACAGCCTCACTTATTGTTGATGTGGAGTTGATGGTCTGTATTCCACAGCCTCATTTATTGTTGATGGAAGTTGTGGTCTGCATTCCACAGCCTCATTTATTGTTGATATGGAGTTGTGGTCTGTATTCCACAGCCTCATTTATTGTTGATGTGGAGTTGATGGTCTGCATTCCACAGCCTCATTTATTGTTGATATGGAGTTGTGGTCTGTATTCCACAGCCTCACTTATTGTTGATGTGGAGTTGTGGTCTGCATTCCACAGCCTCATTTATTGTTGATATGGAGTTGTGGTCTGTATTCCACAGCCTCATTTATTGTTGATGGGAGTTGTGGTCTGCATTCCACAGCCTCATTTATTGTTGATATGGAGTTGTGGTCTGCATTCCACAGCCTCATTTATTGTTGATATGGAGTTGTGGTCTGTATTCCACAGCCTCACTTATTGTTGATGTGGAGTTGTGGTCTGCATTCCACAGCCTCATTTATTGTTGATATGGAGTTGTGGTCTGTATTCCACAGCCTCATTTATTGTTGACGGGAGTTGTGGTCTGTATTCCACAGCCTCATTTATTGTTGATGTGGAGTTGATGGTCTGTATTCCCCAGCCTCACTTATTGTTGATGTGGAGTTGATGGTCTGTATTCCCCAGCCTCATTTATTGTTGATGGGCTAAAATTACCAGGGGCAATATTTAGGGCTAGATACAGCTAGAATTACAAGGAGAAATGTTTAGAGGTCGATACATCTAGAATTACAAGGGGCAATATTTAGGGCTAGATACATCTAGAATTACCAGGGGCAATATTTAGGGCTAGATCGGCTAGAATTACCAGGGGCAATATTTAGGGCTAGATACATCTAGAATTACCAGGCGGGTCACCTGTGATACTGGTCAGTATTCGACGTCCATCCATGTCTGAGGACATCGCGAAATTATGTGGGAAAACGACCAATCCGTGAGCACTGTTACCTTCAAGTAGGTTTCAGCTTTGCATTGTGGACAGGGAACGTAAATGGGCATAGGGGGTTAGGGCCTCTGACCCTAACCCTAACTCAAGATCAATGATAGAAACTTGGTTTTGATATTTTTGTTTTAAGCCTATCCAAAACCTTAAGCCTTACATTAACCATTCTGAGTTAATGCCTAACCTTAACCTTAACCTTAACATGTTGGAGTTAATGTCTAAACTTAATCTTAAACATTTTGAAATTTGACATTTGGAACATCTTCGAAATTTGATGTTTGAGAAACATGGATGAACATCTAATTCTGATGTGAGACTGGGAGAGCTTGTAGAGAATTAATTCTGTCCATCATTGTAGGTAATGAAATTGTTTCTGTACAGTATATAAAAAGACTGGGACTGGGCTTACTATGTATAACTCTGGCTAATTAAGAAGTTAGTTACAGTGAAATTACGCAACATGCTGTTGTATAGTGAAATATTTACATTTTGTACAATACTGAGAGGGAAGCGAGAGAGATTCAGGGAGAGAGTGAGAAAGAGAGAGCGAGTTGTTTTGTATATTTTCATCTCCCTCTCTCCTCCTCCACCTGTGAGGCCCTGCTCGGCATGTGGCTCTGGGCTGACATTGGCAGGGTGCATTGTGGGAACCCATCTGGTGGCAGGCATGACAGGAGAGAACCTGCTAATTAGATCCTTCTGTACAGGGGCGGGGTCACCAGCAGTCCCCAGCAGCACTCCCCAGCTGTCATTAAACACATGGGAGAGAGAGAGAGAGAGAGAGAGAGAGAGAGAGAGAGAGAGAGAGAGAGAGAGAGAGAGAGAGAGAGAGAGAGAGAGAGAGAGAGAGAGAGAGAGAGAGAGAGAGAGAGAGAGGGAGAGAGGGAGAGAGGGAGGGAGGGATAAATAAGGAGAGAGAAAAAGAGAGGGAGGGAGGGAGGGAGGAAGGGAGGGAGGGACGGAGGGATGCACTGGGGATATAGACCTAATGAACAGGTTGCAGAGGGAGGGGGGAAGAGATAAAGTGACGCACAAGGATGTAATGAAAAGGGTTGGGTAGGAAGGGAGGTGGGGAGGGGGAAAAGATACAGGGACTCACAGGGGATATGCTGCTCTAATTCCTCCCTTTATGTAGAGAGAATTGGAGAATCCATTCTATTAGAGCTGTGGAACACCTGTATGGAACGTTACAATGTAGCTTTAACCAACTTCCTGGTTAAAAAGTAGGCTACTGTTTCAATGAACTTGATGTTTTATGATGGACATCTGATATTTGTTGTTGAAATGCCACACTACAGACTCGTGTAAATACCTTCTCAACAGAGGAGGCTGGTGGGAGGAGCCTTAGGAGGACGGGCTCATTGTAATGGCTGGAATGGAATAAATGGAACGGTACCAAACGTGTGATTTCATACCGTTCCATTCATTCAATTTCAGCCATTACACTGAACCCATTCTCCTATAGCTCCTCCCACCAGCCTCCACTGCATCTCAACCACCACTGTGTACCAAAATAATAGGCGTAATCTATTTGCTAATCCGCATAGCAGAATGACAGTTTGTTTCTGATTCAGCGAGCTAGTCATTAACACAGCTGAATGTAAAATAGGTGAAGAACGAGACCAGCATCAGGACCCTTGCAGAGTTGCGCCAGTCATTGTTGTTGCAGCCATGTATCCAGTCTCACCATCTTCCTCTCCTGTATCTGTCTGATCCTATCACACCTACATTTAGTGCCTTGGGGTGAAGTGGTTGGGATTTGGAGAAGGGATGGCAACCTACACACACACCACCCAGTTTCTGGGGGAATTCAGTCAGTATATCTCTGAGTGGGAACGTGGTCAATGACTGCTGCTGAGGGGTGTCTCTCTGTGTGTGTGTGTGTGTGTGTGTGTGTGTGTGTGTGTGTGTGTGTGTGTGTGTGTGTGTGTGTGTGTGTGTGTGTGTGTGTGTGTGTGTGTGTGTGTGTGTGTGTGTGTGTGTGTGTGTGTGTGTGTGTGTGTGTGTGTGTGTGTGTGTGTGTGTGTGTGTGTCTGTGTGTGTGTGTGTGCGTGTGCGAGTGTGTGTGTGTGTTTCTCCTCTCAACCCCACTGTAAGCTTCAGCTAAATCTAATTATATCTTATGTAAATGTAGCATTGCCACAATAAACCGTTAGTATGGGGATTGTGAACCAGCTCCAGTTCAAGGTAAAGACATCACACCCCAGGCCATTAGTATGCTAGCAGGGTGTTGAAAGGGCAATTCCACTCTACATGCCTCTGGAACCAAACGCCTGCAGGATCTGAGAAAGAGAGAGAGAGGGGTAGGGAGGGGGGAGGCAAAAGAGGATTGAGGGGAGAGAGAGAGAGAGAGAGAGAGAGAGAGAGAGAGAGAGAGAGAGAGAGAGAGACTATCTTACTGGGTCCTGTCATCACCTTTACCATGCCAACTGATAGGCTAGGTGGAATGTACCCCCTCTACTCAACCCAAGGGACTTCATGTCAATCTGGAAGATATCAGATAGGCATAAGAAATACAGTAATAGCCACCTGCACCTTGCCCACTGCTTGGTGGAATTTTACCATATTTCTTACAGTATGTTGGCATTACATCTCTACAATCCTCCTGGGACTGGTGGGTAGCTGTATACAGCTATTCTAAGATGCTATCCTTGCACACAAGTGGCTTGAAAGACACATCCCAACCAATCAAATACCATAGAGCAGCAGTGGTTAGAGCGTTGGACTAGTAACCAAAAAGTTGCAAGATCGAATCCCTGAGCTGACAAGGTAAAAATCTGCTGTTCTGCCCCTGAACAAGGCAGTTAACCCACTGTTCCTAGGCCATCATTGAAAAAAAGAATTTGTTCTTAACTGACTTGCCTAGTTAAATAAAGGTAAAAAAAAAAACATCAGCCATAGTGAAGCATTTCTGCCTTGACTGTGTGAGCCAACTAACTCTCTGCCTGCCGTTTCAAAAGGCAGAATAACAATATTTTAAGAAACCTTTTGAATCCATTGAGAATGTGTGACGCACGTGATGCCACACAAGCCCTGTGCCACTGCCAACCCCACGTGACTTGGATCAGCATTTTCATCATAAGCATAAACAAAGAGTCGAAATCTTACTGCACAGCAGTGGGATAATTTCTTATTTTCGAGAAGAAATTTGCAAAAAGCCGCGTCCTCCTCTCTTTTTCATGTAGGATGCGTGTGAACTTGGTTACCTAGTAACTCTCACATCCATTGGCTTTCCCGAATATAGAGCCGGGACCACGCAGCGCGCTCTGGTAGAGCTCGTGTGTGGTGGAGCAACCTCACGAAGAGGCAAGGGAAGAACGTCAAACGTACAGCGCTGACCGAGGAGTCTAGCCGAGGAGAAAACGGAGGAAAAAAATATGAAAATATGAACGGACTGAAACTGCTGAAAGATTTTTATGTTGGGAAATATAATTCTGAAACGAATCAAAGTAATACACTATAAGGATATCTGCAAGGACTATTTACAACTGAAAGTAAAGTGCACAGACATTTTCTAAAGAAAATACCGGGAATGGAATGGGGGAATTTGCTTCTCGCCAAGGCAGGTGAGTCACAGGCAACACTTGAATATTAAGAGCTAGTATTCTTTGGTTCTTCGAACATTTTCAGGGTGACATTTGTCTGAAATGACTGTTAATGTATCTCTAAAATGTATCTCGGTAGCCTATTTGATTATATGCATGGTATATTTTACTTTGCAGTGAGACACTGATGTGTTCTATTCAGCCGGTGGTGAAGCTGGACATGGTGTCCAGTGAAGCGCGTGCCTTTTTAATTTGAGTGTCGAGGACAGAGAGAGAGAGAGAGCTAAGTGAAATTTGAGCTCAAAGTTAAATGTCTGGTCTCATGTATAGGGATCATTTATTCTAGTTCAGGGAACGAAATCACATGGTTGAAAATCTCTGTTGTCCGTCCCCGTTTTTGTGATGGTGAAATTGAGTACTTGTTACTTGCGCTATGGTCTGCCTGTCGCTGGCCTGTCTGTACTGTGCGTTACTGCGGTGCTTGACCATCGGCTGTGATTGAGAATTCTATGCGCTAGGCCTACCTAAGCTCCCGTGGCTACTGAATGTTCACTTAACAAAACATTCCCAAAATGATGAGGCCATGCATGTGGGTGCCAGAGGAGAGAGGAATCTTTCTCTTGGTATAGGCTTAACGCTACTGCAACTGAATCTCTCTGGTTGAAATGGGCGCGTGTGCAGACGGGCTGTATCCGATTTCAGTTGCCCAATATGATGGTCCACAAGTTCTGACTAGATTCCTAGATTTTGGGCTGTTCTTGAACTCTTGTATCGGTCAAATTTAAGTCATGCGTAAAATCTGCTCCTATTTGTTTTGGAGACGTATATGTATTATAATTACAGGTAGGCCTGTTAATCATGCTATATCAACGATAATAATCACAGATGTTATTATGTTGTTGTTACTATCCTAGGCTACTGTTCATTGCTAGTGTTTTATTGCGTTATTTATTGTTGTTACACAGTTATTACATAGTTATTAATACCTTCCAGTGTTAGTAAATGATTATGCGAGTCCACCTGTCTGCGTCTCTATATGCCCAATAAAACGATACCGCTTTGCTCTAGTGGGGAGCTCGTCTCGTGTGGGGAGCTCGTCTCGTGTTAAAGGATAATCAACTAATGCATTTTCATGGTTTCTTTTTTTGTGACTTGATGAAATATCGAAAATCAAAACGACCTATTTTACTGTGAGAAAGCTATTTTGTCATGGAGTTGTAGGGCTATAAAATTGGCATATTTTACCATTCAAACCGGCTGGTTTCCCTGAATGTCCTCTCTTTGCTTTTTCCTTGATTTTCCCGGACGTTTAGCAAGCTGAGTAAAATGGTTTCATTGTAGTCTTCCAGGGGGTGAAGGAAGAAATAACTTAGAGAGCTGAATTGCAATGGGGAGAGAGGAGAGGAGAGGGGGGAGATGAGAGGGGGAGAGAGGAGAGGAGATAGAACATACAGACAAGGAGTTGTCATGGTGATTCAGTGAATAATTGTTTCCCCCTAAAACCAAGGCATTTATAAGAAATTCCCCTTCCTATTTCTGCTCATTCTTACCTTTGTATATAGCCTATAGCGCAAAGGAGCAATTAGCCACATTATTGCATAGAAGCTTTTGATGTTGGACTCTTCTTACATGTTTGAATGGTTGTTCTGTCTCCCAATATACATTTACTTCCCTTATGGTCCTTTGCATGTAACTTTGACACCAGATTGTACTGTGTCTATTTCGATTTTACGGTGTGTGCTTTTAGTATAATCTAATGGATTATGCATGCTACTAATGTTCATTTCTCCCCCTGTCCCCTTCTCCATTCATATTCCTGTCCCGTAGCCTAAACTGGTCTTTTCCCAGTTCCCTGCTGTTTCATATCCGATTCTCCTACTAATAGAAAATGGGTTGTTTTTGCGAAATGGTGCTGCAGTAGTGGAGGCAGCTCCTGTTTTCTTTGCGACTTGAGGTAACTCTCTATGGTTCTAAAAAGGGCCCACGTTAGTTATTAAGTCATACGGTTATGATGACATCATTCATATTCAGAGAAAAGAGCCAAGTTTTTAAGTCATAGTTATGATGACATCATTCATATTCAGAGAAAAGAGCCCAAGTTTTTAAGTCATACGGTTATGATGACATTATTCATGTGATAGATCCTGTGTGTAGCTGGTGTAGCGGAGTCAGGCGCAGAACAGCAGATATGAGTAACAAACGTATTTACTCAAATATAATTTCACAAAATACAACTCAATAATCATCGAGCCCACAATAACAGACCGTATCAACATACAAACAATCACTCACAAACAAACATGGGGAACAGAGGGTTAAATAATGAACAAGTAATTGTGGGATTGAAACCAGGTGTGTAAAACAAGACAAAAACAATGGAAAATTAAAAATTGATCGTGTATGGCTAGAAAACCGGTGACGTCGACCACCGAACGCCGCCCGAGCAAGGAGAGGGACCGACTTCGGCGGAAGTCGTGACAATTCAGAGAAAAGAGCCCAAGTTTTTAAGTCATACAGTTATGATGACATCATTCATATTCAGAGAAAAGAGCCCAAGTTTTTAAGTCATTCAGTTATGATGACATCATTCATATTCAGAGAAAAGAGCCCAAGTTTTTAAGTCATTCAGTTATGATGACATCATTCATATTCAAAGAAAAGAGCCCAAGTTTTTAAATCATAGAGTTATGATGACATCATTCATATTCAGAGAAAAGAGCCCAAGTTTTTAAGTCATTCAGTTATGATGACATCATTCATATTCAGAGAAAATAGCCCAAGTCTTTAAGTCATACCGTTATGATGGATTTGGCTTCACATTCATATTCAGAGAAAAGAGCCCAAGTTAGTTATTAAGTCATACAGTTATGATGACATCATTCATTGCCAGAATTAATGTGACAGACACAGCAATATAAAGGCTTGTAGTTAACGAGTCAATCATAAATGGGGTCATCAAATAATAGTCAAATATGTTATATTAAGTATTTTATTATGTCACACACACAGAGAGAGAGAGAGAGAGAGAGAGAGAGAGAGAGAGAGAGAGAGAGAGAGAGAGAGAGAGAGAGAGAGAGATAACTTCTTCACTGCCTGTATTTGAATCCTACTGGGTCCTGTCATCACAAAATAAGACCCGTACAATACGTCAGGAACTCTGACCAGCCCTTGATAATTTTTTAAATAACATAATAGCCAATCAATGTTGAGCTAAACTGAGTGAGCTCAACTGTGAATGGTCCTGGCACACCCAATAAAAGTGTAATGGGAAGCCAGTTTGGATTTGGCTTCACACCAATCACATGACATCGAGAGCCAAAACGTCAAATAACAGAAACAAATTGAATTGTTACATCTCTTTGTGTTGTTCTCCGTTGGCTAGCTAGCTAAAATTGGCCCATTCCTAAAGTAGCCATGGCCTTTTTTTACTTAATTCACCGTACTGGCCAATAATTATAAAAACGATTCTTATCCAACCATTAATTCCTATATTGTTGTGCCCCTGGATGGAAGTTCAATATGTAGCTAGAGGTAGAAGGCTAATGTTAACTAGCTAACGTTTCCCATGAATGGAAGTTAGGCTAGAGAGCAATCATTTTAGCCAGAGCCTAGGATAACAAAAACTAAAAGTGTGTACTGTATGAATGAGTGATAGGCCGTTTCACAAACATGAAGGAGAGGAGGATGGCATTGGCATTTCTCTACAGGTAGGGTGAATCAACATGTTATTTCTACTTGCACACAGAGAAATCAGAACCATGGACAGCCACGTCATATTTAGCTGACGTTGATTGGACCAAATAGTTTTTGGTATCTTTTAGTTGTCACTGTACTAGACTAAGCGGAGGTGATTTGATGATGTTTAAATGGTGCTGCAGTAGTGGAGGCAGCTCCTGTTTTCTTTGCGACTTGAGGTAACTCTCTATGGTTCTAAATCAATAGTTTAGTTTAGTAGTCTGAAAATGTGGGCAACAATAGCTTGCTTGACCATGCTGTAGGTCTTGTAACTGTTTTGTGGACCACCGGACAGAGGTTGCTCTCTGGTTTTGTGATGAAACAAAGGTGTGGTTCAATTTATTCTGCCACTGTGTCTTCTTATTGTCTCGGCATTCAGCCTACTGTATATATCACGGTGGCAAGGCATATGAACCAACAGATTATAGAGCAAACAACGCAATTAGCACAACACACATGTTGTTATACAGTTGAAGTCAGAAGTTTACATACACTTAGGTTGGAGTCATTAGAACTTGTTTTTCAACCACTCCACAAATTTCTTGTTAACAAACTATAGTTTACATAGCTATAGTTCACAATTCCAGTGGGTCAGAAGTTTACATACACTAAGTTGACTGTGCCTTTAAACAGCTTGGAAAATTCCAGACAATTACAGTATGTCATGGCTTTAGAAGCTTTAGGCTAATTGACATCATTTGAGGCAATTCAAATCAAATCAAATCAAATCAAATTTTATTTGTCACATACACATGGTTAGCAGATGTTAATGCGAGTGTAGCGAAATGCTTGTGCTTCTAGTTCCGACCATGCAGTAGTATCTAACAAGTAATCTAACAAATTCACAACAACTACCTTATACACACAAGAGTAAAGGAATGAATACGAGTATGTACATATAAATATATGGATGAGCGATGGCTGACCGGCATAGGCAAGATGCAGTAGATGGTATGGAGTACAGTATATACACATATATATAGATATATGAGATGAGTAATGTAGGATATGTAAACATTATATAAATGGCATTGTTTAAAGTGGCTAGTGATACATTATTTCATCCAGTTATAATTATTAAAGTGGCTAGAGATTTGGGTCGATGGCTAAGGCAGCATAGGCAAGATACAGTAGATGGTTTAGAGTACAGTGTATACATTTGATATGAGTATGTCGGAAACGTAAACATTATATACAAAATTGTTTAAAGTGGCTAGTGATACATTTGTTACATCCAATTCCTATGTTTAAAGTGGCTAGAGATTTAAGTCAGTATGTTGGCAGCAGCCACTCAATGTTAGTGATGGCTGTTTAACAGTCTGATGGCCTTGAGGTAGAAGCTGTTTTTCAGTCTCTCGGTCCCAGCTTTGATGCACCTGTACTGACCTCGCCTTCTGGATGATAGCGGGGTGAACAGGCAGTGGCTCGGGTGGTTGTTGTCCTTGATGATCTTTTTGGCCTTCCTGTGACATCGGGTGGTGTAGGTGTCCTGGAGGGCAGGTAGGTTTCCCCCGGTGATGCGCTGTGCAGTCCTCACTACCCTCTGGAGAGCTGGGTCGAGACCCAGGGTCTCGAGCTTAATGACGAGCTTGGAGGGTACTATGGTGTTAAATGCTGAGCTGTAGTCGATGAACAGCATTCTTACATAAGTATTCCTCTTGTCCAGATGGGTTAGGGCAGTATGCAGTGTGATTGCGATTGCGTCGTCTGTGGACCTATTGGGACGGTAAGCAAATTGGAGTGGGTCCAGGGTGTCTGGCAGGATGGAGGTGATATGATCCTTGACTAATCTCTCAAAGCACTTCATGATGACAGAAGTGAGTGCTACGGGGCGATAGTCATTTAGCTCAGTCACCTTAGCTTTCTTGGGAACAGGAACAATGGTGGCCCTCTTGAAGCATGTGGGAACAGCAGACTGGGATAGGGACTGATTGAATATGTCCGTGAACACACCAGCCAGCTGGTCTGCGATGCTCTGAGGACACGGCCAGGGATGCCATCTGGGCCGGCAGCCTTGCGAGGGTTAACACATTTAAATGTTTTTCTCACATTGGCTGCGGTGAAGGTGAGCCCGCAGGTTTTGGTAGCGGGCCGTGTCGGTGGCACTGCATTGTCCTCAAAGCGAGCAAAGAAGTTGTTTAGTTGGTCTGGGAGCAGGACGTCATGGTCCGCGACGGGTATGGTTTTCTTTTTGTAGTCCGTGATTGACTGTAGACCCTGCCACATTCCTCTTGTGTCTGAGCCGTTGAATTGTGACTCTACTTTGTCTCTATATTGACGCTTAGCTTGTTTTATTGCCTTGCGGAGGGAATAGCTACACTGTTTGTATTCAGTCATGTTTCCGGTAGCCTTAGCCTGGTTAAAAGCAGTGGTTCGCGCTTTCAGTTTTGGCGAATGCTGCCATCAATCCACGGTTTCTGGTTGGGGAAGGTTTTAATATTTGCTATGGGTACAACATCACCAATGCACTTGCTAATAAACTCGCTCACCGAATCAGCGTATACATCAATGTTGTTGTCAGATGCTATCCGGAACATATCCCAGTCCACGTGCTCGAAGCAATCTTGCAGCATGGAATCAGATTGGTCGGACCAGCGTTGAACAGACCTGAGAACGGGTGTTTCCTGTTTTAGTTTCTGTTTGTAGGCTGGGAGCAACAAAATGGAGTCATGGTCAGACTTGCCGAAAGGAGGGCGGAGAATAGCCTTGTATGCATCACGGAAGTTGGAATAACAGTGGTCCAGGATTTTACCAGCCCGGGTGGCACATTCGATATGCTGGTAAAATTTCGGGAGCCTTGTTCTTAAATTAGCCTTATTAAAATCCCCAGCCACAATAAATGCAGCCTCAGGATATGTGGTTTTCAGTTTACATAGAGTCCGATGAATTTCTTTCAGTGCCGTCGATGTGTCAGCTTGAGGGGGGATGTACACGGCTGTGATTATAATCGAGGAGAATTCTCTTGGTAGATAATGCGGTCTGCATTTGATTGTAATGAATTCTATGTCAGGTGAACAAAAGGACTTGAGTTCCTGTATGTTGTTATGATCACACCACGCCTCGTTAATCATAAGACACACACCCCCACCCTTCTTCTTACCAGATAGAAGTTTGTTTCTGTCAGCGCGATGCGTGGAGAAACCAGGTGGCTGTACCGACTCTGATAACGTGTCCTGAATGAGCCATGTTTCCGTGAAGCAAAGAACGTTGCAGTCTCGGATGTCTCTCTGAAAGGCAACCTTCGATCGGATTTCGTCTACTTTGTTGTCAAGAGACTGTACATTGGCGATTAAAATACTCGGGAGAGGTGCACGATGCGCCCGTCGACGTAGCTTGACCAAAAGACCGGCGCGTTTCCCTCTTCTCCGGCGCCGCCGTTGCTTTGAGTAGCCACGTGCTATCCAGTCTGTTGTTGTGTTTGGGTTAGCAAACCGAGAATCCTCTTTGGGAAAGTCGTATTCCTGGTCGTAATGTTGGTAAGTTGACGTTGCTCTTATATCCAATAGTTCCTCCCGGTTGTATGTAATAAAACTTAATATTTCCCGGGGTAATAATGTAAGAAGTAATACATAAAAAAACAAAATACTGCATGGTTTCCTGAGAACGTGAAGCGAGGCTGCCATCTCTGTCGGCGCCGGAAGTTGTTGGAGGTGTACCTGTGGATGGATTCAAGGCCTACCTTCAAACTCAGTGCCTCTTTGCTTGACATCATGGGAAAATCAAAATAAATCAGCCAAGACCTCAGAAAAATAATTGTAGACCTCCACAAGTCTGGTTCATCCTTGGGAGGAATTTCCAAACGCCTGAAGGTCCCATGTTCAGTAGGACGCAAGTATAAACACCATGGGACCACGCAGCCATCATACCGCTCAGGAAGGAGATGCGTTCAGTATCCTAGAGATGAATGTACTTCGGTGCAAAAAGTGCAAATCAATCCCAGAACAACAGCAAAGGACCTTGTGAAGATGCTGGAGGAAACGGGTACCAAAGTATCTATATATCCACAGTAAAACGAGTCCTATTGGACATAACCTGAAAGGCCGCTCAGCAAAGAAGAAGCCACTGCTCCAAAACCGCCATAAAAAAGCCAGACTACCGTTTGCAACTGCACATGGGGACAAAGATCGTACTTTTTGGAGAAATGTCCTCTGGTCTGATGAAACAAAAATAGAACTGTTTGGCCATAATGACCATCGTTATGTTTGGAGGAAAAAGGGGGAGGCTTGTAAGCCGAAGAACACCATCCCAACCGTGAAGCACGGGGGTGGCAGCATCAAGTTGTGGAGGTGCTTTGCTGCAGGAGGGACTGGTGCACTTCACAAAATAGATGGCATCATGAGGTAGTAAAATTATGTGGATATACTGAAGCAACATCTCAAGACTGTCACGACAGCTAGGAGTGGTGGGTGTGGAGTCAGGCGCAGAGAGCAGGTTGTAGGGAAAATAAATCCTTATTTATTGCGGCGCGTAATACCAACGCCCCAAACTCAACAGGCGCACACAAAAACAAAGGCGGCCCCAACAGGACGAGAATACATGCCAACACACACGTCAGCCGAAAGTCCACCAAACAACAGAGAAACAATCCCGCACGAAAGGAGGCGGGCTAGACCGGATTAAACAGCTCTAGAAAAACACAAACACCAAACAGGTGCAAACAATCAGAAAATCAATATAAAGAAAGGAGGATCGGTAGCAGCTAATAGGCCGGTGACGACGACCGCCGAAAGCCGCCCGAACAGGCAGAGGAGCCACCGTTGGTGGAAGTCGTGACAAAGACATAAGTCAGGAAGTTAAAGCTTGGTTGCAAATGGGTCTTCCAAATGGACAATGACCCCAAGCATACTTCCAAAGTTGTGGCAAAATGGCTTAAGGACTTCAAAGTCAAGGTATTGGAGTGGCCATCACAAAGCCCTGACCTCAATCCCATAGAACTGAAAAAGCGTGTGCGTGCAAGGAGGCCTACACACCTGACTCAGTTTCACCAGCTCTGTCAGGAGGAATGGGCCAAAAATCACCCAACTTATTGTGGGAAGCTTGTGGAATGCTACCCGAAACGTTTGACCCAAGTTAAACAATTTAAAGGCAATGCTACCAAATACCAATTGAGTGTATGTAAACTTCTGATCCACTGGGAATGCTGAAATAAATCATTCTCTCTACTATTATTTTGACATTTCATATTATTTAAATAAAGTGGTGATCCTAACTTACCTAAGACATGGCATTTATACTAGGATTAAATGTCAGGATTTGTGAAAAACTGAGTTTAAATGTATTTGGCTAAGGTGTATGTAAACTTCAACTGTACATATGAGATGAGTAATGTAGAGTATGTAAACATTATATAAAGTGGCATTGTTTAAGTGACTAGTGATACATTTATTACATCCAATTATACATTTTTAAGTGGCTAGAGATTGAGTCTGTATGTTGGCATCAGCCACTCAAGTGTTGCACACTGTTCAAAAGCTTAGACTATTGGCAATCTCACAGCGTTGTCAGATTTCAAAAAGGCTTTACGGCGAAAGCATAACATTTGATTGTCTAAGGACAGCGCACCATATACTTCCTCCTTTAGCATAATAATAAAACCAGCGCGGGTGTCACAAAACACATAAAAAGAGCTAAAATAAATTGCTTACCGAAGTGTCCAGGCAAGACAATCAACAATCAAGTTAGAAAAAGTCTCTCTTTAAATCCATAAAGCTCAGTTTGTTTGGCGCGTCCTGTTCAGAAAAAAAGACAAAAAATATACCTATAAACTTTGTCCAAACAAATCAAACAACATTTCTAATCGATCCTTAGGTACACTATTATGTATATTAACTATAATATTTCACACGGATAATATCCTGGGCGATAGCAAAGTAAAAAACCGAGGTGCGCGCTCCCGGGTCTTGCGCGCCACAGACAGAAATTACTTCCTCACTCCACTTGGAAAAACATCCTGTATTCCTCTAGCTTTCAAGGTAAACTCTTGAAACCTTGTCTAAAGATGGTTGACATGTAGTGGAAGCCATAGGTACTGCAACCTGGCTCCTGGATTAAAGCATTTTCAATAGCAACATTGGAAAAGGAGGCATGTCACCTAATCGGATTTTCTTGGATGGATTTTGCTCGGATCTTCGCCTGCCATATCAATTCTGTTATACCTACAGACATTATTTTAACAGTTTTAACAGTTTCAGCTTGTTTTCTATCCAATACTACTAATTATGTGCATATCCTAGTTTCTGGGCCTGAGTACCAGGCATTTTACTTTGGGCACGCCAGACTCTCCAAAACTCAGAACACTGCCCCTTAGCCCGTAGAGGTTAAGAGTCTGATGGCCTTGAGATATAAGTTGTTTTTCAGTCTCTTGGTCCCAGCTTTGATGCACCTGTACTGACCTCACCTTCTGGATGATAGCGTGGTGAACAGGCAGTGGCTCGGGTGGTTGTTGTCCTTGAAATCTTTTTGGCCCTCAGCCCACTTTGTCTCTATATTGACGCTTAGCTTGTTTGATTGCCTTGCGGAGGGAATAGCTACACTGTTTCCGGTCGCCTTGCCATGATTAAAAGCAGTGGTGCTGCCATGCGCAAATGCTGCCATCAATCAATTTCTGGTTGGGGAAGGTTTTAATAGTCACCGTGGGTACCACATCACCGCACTTGCTGAAAAACTCGCTCACCGAATTAGCGTATACATCAATGTGGTTGTACGATGCTATCCGGAACATATCCCAGGCTACGTGATCTAAGCAGTCTTGAAGCGCGGAATCAGATTGGTCGGACCAGCATTGAACAGACCTGAGCACGGGCGTTTCCTGTTTTAGTTTCTGTCTATAGGCTGGGAGCATCAAAATGGAGTCGTGGTCAGATTTGCCGAAAGGAGGGCGATGGAGGGCTTTGTATGCATCACGGAAATTAGAGTAGCAATGATCCAGAGTTTTGCCAGACCGGGTTGCGCATTCGATATTCAGATAAAATTTGGGGAGCCTTGCTTTCAAATTAGCCTTGTGTTCAATCCCCAGCTACAATAAATGCAGCCTCAGGATATGTGGTTTCCAGTTTCCAGAGTACAATGAAGTTATTTCAGGGCCGTCAAGGTGTCTGCTTGGGAGGGGGGTATACATGGCTGTGATTATAATCGAAGGGAATTCTCTTGGTAGATAATGCGGTCGGCATTTGATCGACTTGAGTTCCTGTATGTTGTTCTGATCACACCCTGACTCGTTAATCACAAGGCATACACCCCCGCCCTTCTTCTTACCAGATAGATGTTTGTTTCTGTCGGCGCGATGCGTGAAGAAACCGGGTGGCTGTTCCAACTCTGATATCGTATCCCGAGTGAGCCATGTTTCCGTGAAACAAAGAATGTTACAATCTCTGATGTCTCTCTGGAAGGCAACCCTTGCTCGAATTGTGTCTACCTTGTTGTCAAGAGACTGGACATTGGCGAGTAGTATACTCGGGAGCGGTGAGCGATGTGCCCGTCTACGGAGCCTGACCAGAAGACCGCTCCGTCTGCCCTTTCTGCGACGCCGTTGTTTTGGGTCGCCTACTGGGATCCGATCCATTGTCCTGGGTGGTGGTCCAAACAGAGGATCCGCTTCGGGAAAGTCATATTCCTGGTCGTAATATTTTTAAGTTCACGTTGCTCTTGTATCCAATAGTTCCTCCTGGCTGTATGTAATAAAACTTAAGATTTCCTGGGGTAACAATGTAAGAAACAATATGTAAAAAAACAAAATACTGCATAGTTTCCTAAGAACGCGAAGCAAGGCGTCCATCTCTGTCGGCGCGAAATGCAAAAGAGGCTCCTGGTGAAGCTGCTGCCAGTTTCCTGTTTAGAGAATCCTGGTGAAGCTATTGAGTGTGTGTATGTTTGTATGTGTGTGTGTATGTGTACGTGTGTGTGTGTGTCTGTGTGTATGAATTACGTTCATGTGTATGTAGCTAGATTGTCATAGCACCTTAATCAGAGGTTGGTTGTATAACATTCTTCATGCGTTGGTTAGAGGTTTGAGGTTTGGTTAGGAAGCAAAGCAACAGGAGCAGAAACTACATTCTCCCTGACAGCATCTGGCTGACCTTGTCGGAAAATATCTCTTATATTGTTGTTAACGACTCAAATACCAGTGGGTCGCTAGCGGGATCATCCCGACACTACCAGCTAAAACCTGTAGCGCCAGATTTAAAATCCGAAAATTGAATTATTAAACATCCAGCTATATACAAGTGTTCCATACTCATCAAAAGCTCTGTTTCTAGGCAATATCACAGCGTTGTCAGATTTCAAAAAGGCTTTACGGCGAAAGCAGCACATTCATTTGTTTGAGGGTAGCACCTCACATATTTTCCAATAGCCATGTATCGATTAGCAATCATGGCACACACATAACACATTTCACAGCGAAAACAAAGTAATTACCTGTTGAAGAACTTCTGCTGAGGTCTTCCTAAGTGTCCAACGAAGACAATCCATGGTTCTTTTGTTAGAAAAAGTAACGTCTTTTATCCATAAATCCTCCATTTGGTTCATGCAAAACGACAGCCTCCATTACTCTTTTGAAACGCAGCGCCAACTCGTTCAAATGTTACCTATAAACTTGTCCAAAAACAATCAAACATAGTTTTAAATGTATCCTTAGGAACCCTTTTACGTATATGTACTATTATAAATCAGCCGGAATATAAACTGAACGCTAAAAGCGATAAATAAGGCACAGCGCCTTCTCATGCACGCCAAGCACTCTGAAGAGTTTTCATAACGTGGTCTCTCGTTCCAAGCTGTTTATCAATGGCCGAAATTCCCCCAAGATGGAGTAAAACACCGTCTCGTGGTTGATGACATCATAAGGAAGCGACGTGCACTGAGTTCACATGCCTATATATGGTCATTTTGGATAGGGAGGGGCTCAAAAATGAGCAATGTGTCAAAATGACTTTTTTCAGGACAGAGATTCCTCAGGGTTTTGCCTGCCAAATGCGTTGTGATTGAATTGAAAATTCAGAGTGTTTCCTATCCAATGGTACTAAATATATGCATATCCCATTTTCTGGGCCTAAATGGGAGGCATTTTACTTTGGGCACGCCAGGCTCTCCAAAACAGTCAGTTTTTCTGCTGGAGCCGGTGAGGCCTTACATACTACCCTCAAGACAAACCTACCAATGTCCTGGTCAACACTTGTTTTTCGGTTGATGGAGAGAAAACAACAACAACATCATCTTTAAGCAAATGAGACCCTTCCACTTCACAGTGAAGCAGTAACAATAGGATGATACGAAGCTTTGATGACTGACGGATCCTAAAGAAATTACATTCTGAGATGTCTCGGGCCTTAGTATCAAACAGGTGCATCTTGAAGTCTCTTTTTCATATGTCACTTTTCTCAACCCACTGCCTGCCTGTCTGTTCACAGTTGGAAAAGAGAAGATGGGTGCGTATAATTTAGAGAGATAATTCAATCTTTAACTTATTGCCACTTAAAATGTAAATTATGCAAGTCCTACAAAATTTTTAATCGCACACACACAAACACGCACACACACCCTTGAGAGCTATCTGAAGAGACAAGAAGAAGTCAAATCCGTTAAAGCTAAGTCAAATTGGTGTATATGAAGAGGTGGCCTGGGGATCTGTTCTTTAATCCTCCTATCCAATGCTATGGATACACCCTGAATAATGAAGAATTAAACCTTGGTGCTACTCATTTTCTGTGGACAGAATAGAAGAGTAAATTTACACTCATTGTCAAACCTTATATATGATGAAATATTAGCTTTATAAGTATGTGAATATCTATACTGTATACCCAGGACATGCAGTGTATAGACATAGTTGTGTTTCTAATCTAAAATAAATAACCATAGCTCTTTACTATATATTACTGATCATTAACAACAAACTATGAGATACTATATCCATGCGCCACTACATTTTTAAATTGAATATTATTTGTTTATTTTCAACATCAGTAAGAGATCAAACATATTATCAAGCTATATTGAACCATTTCCCCACTGGGGCCTTGCCTCCAGGCTCATATATACTGTACTGTAATATGCCTCAAGTCCGCTAACATGGTAAATTGAGAATAATTTGATTAATTTCATATTGACCAAGATTAAAGAAGATCTTGACTGGTAGGATTTCATGTCAAGCACCAGTAGCTACTGAACAATACTTTTCTGTAAGTTATCGTTCTCTGTAGCAAACAGATGTCACACAGTATGTCTCTCTCCTCTCTGTCTGCCAGAAGTAGTTGTTTATTTTATCCTTTATTCTCGTTAAAAACTAGACTGTGTACAGAGGAAGGGTTGGGTGAGTCTGAGGCAGGCCCAGGCTGTGAGGAGCTATTTTAGATTGTTTTCCATTTAAAATAGTGGAGAGATCTGTTAAAATATGCATCATGTGCAGAGAGAGAAAGAGAGAGAGAGAGAGAGAGAGAGAGAGAGAGAGAGAGAGAGAGAGAGAGAGAGAGAGAGAGAGGGAGTAGTGTATTTACATAGATATCTCTAGTCCAGCTCTAGTAAGGCTGAATCCTTCATTACATTAATACGAGGAGATAAAAGGACCAATGATATGTTTAGAACACTGACATACTGAAGATACATGGACAGAGCAGATCCTTCAAAGTGATGCCTACTGTATGAGACTGCATCAAATCAATAGTAGAGAATGCATAGTCTTTTAACTAGCGTACACTTAGATGTGTTCTGTGTAATGTGAGTCCATCAAATCAACATTGTGTAATGGGAGTTATGAGTAGAAAACATGTATTTTAACTGGTGTGATGTGTCAGTTAGGTCTTCTTACTAGTGTACACTCTTAGATGTGTTATACTTTCACCTATAGACATCAAAGGGTTGTATAAAGAGGACTGCATATGTAGTAACCCTACTTCCAACCAGCCAGGTATACCTATCATAACCTCACATCTAAAGAGGGTTCATTAAATATAGTATGTAGTAACCCTACTTCCAACCAGCCAGTCAGCCAGTCAGCCAGTCAGCCAGTCAGTCCATCAGTCAACCAGTCAGCCAGTCAGTCCATCAGTCAACCAGCCAGTTAGTCAACCAGCCAGTCAGCCAGTCAGTCCATCAGTCAGCCAGCCAGCCAGCCAGCCATTTAGTCAACCAGCCAGCCAGTTAATCAGTCAGCCAGTCAGTCAGTTAATCAGTCATCCAGTCAGTCAGGTAATCAGTCAGTCACTAATAACTCTATTTTATAAGTGTAGCTAATCTACCTATCTGTCAGTCAGACTCTATCGGACCATTCCAGGCTAGAGAGTTTTGCAATACTGTACAGCTACAGTAGAATTCCCGTTCACACTTTGTTTGGATAGTCCGGATTGTATCCAAATAAAGTGTTACCTAATTCCAGGTCTTAATTAGTTTAGATAAGACACCATGAGTCAATCAGTCAGTTAGCCAGTTAGCCAGCAAGTCAGCCAGACAGTCAGTTAGTCATTCAGTCAGTCAGTCAGTCAGTCAGTTAGCCAGCCAGCCAGCCAGCCAGTTAGCCAGCCAGTCTGTCAGTCAGCCAGCCAGTTAGCCCAGCCAGCCAGCCAGTCAGTCAGCCAGTCAGTCAGTTAGTCGGTCAGCCAGCCAGCCAGCCAGCCAGCCAGCCAGTTAGTCAGCCAGCCAGTCAGTCAGTCAGCCAGTCAGTCAGTTAGTCGGTCAGCCAGCCAGCCAGCCAGTTAGTCAGTCAGTCAGTCAGCCAGTTAGCCGGTCAGCCAGCCAGTCAGTCAGCCAGCCAGTTAGCCAGTCAGCCAGCCAGCCAGTTAGTCAGTCAGTCAGACAGTCAGCCAGTCAAAGTGACTCTGTACCACCACCCTACTATCACCTTGATCCCTAGGACCAAGCAGCTCTTAAGGAGCTTAGTGGAAGACTGCTGCCTAAGTGGCACCCTATGCCCTACATAGTGCACTACTTTTGACCAGAGCCTATGGAAAACCTAGGGGCACTGGTCAAAAGTAGTGCACTATGTAGGGAATAGGGTGCCGTTTGGGAGGTAGACAAAGCCTGCCATTGGTCCGATAAAGACATGACATGGAGCCTACTGCTAAATGTGATGCGTTTGAGTGCCTTCCCTCTATCCCTCCTAACTTCCATCAACCTAAAAATGGGTCAGTCACTCACACACTCACTATCTATGGTCCACGGCTTAATCCCATTCAATATGTTCATTCTAGTTTATTAATTCATTATTCTAGTGTATTAATCCATTATTCTGGTTTATTAATTCTTGGTTTAGAAAAGACAGTTAGGAAGCGGCTGCAGTGTTCGGAGGTTCGGAGAGTCTGGCGTGCCCAAAGTAAAATGCCTGTTACTCAGGCCCAGAAACTAGGATATGCACATAATTAGTAGTATTGGACACTCTGAAGTTTCTAAAACGGTTAAAATAATGTCTGTGAGTATAACAGAACTGATTTGGCAGGCGAAAACCAGAGGAAAATCCATCTGGAAAATGTGATTTTGTGATGTCACACTTTTTTCCATTGACATGCTATTGAAAGCAGGGGGATCTAGCTCCCATATTGCACTTCCTATGGCTTCCACTAGATGTCAACAGTCTTTAGACAATGTTTCATGCTTTTATTTTGACCAAGGAGTAATAGCTGTTTTTGTCAGTGGACTCAGGAGTGGACTCTACTGTTTAGCGTGCGTGACAGAGAGCACGCGCTTCGGTTTTTTCCTTTTCTATCGACCAGGTTATTATCCGTGTGAAATATTATCATTTATATACATATGAGGGTAACTGAGGATCGATTAGAAATGTTGTTTGAGTTGTTTGGACAAAGTTTATAGGTAACTTTTGAACGTTTTCTATGACTTGTATATTGAACGAGTGGAACGGTGGATTTCTGAACACAACGCGCCAACCAAATGGAGCTTTTGGGACATTAAGAGGGGACTTTAACAAAAGGACCATTTATTGTGTAGCTGGGACCCTTTGGATTGCCATCAGAGGAAGGTCTTCAAAGGTAAGCAATTTATTTTATCTCTATTTTTGAGTTTTGTGACACCCGTGCTGGTTTACGCTATTATGCTAATGAAGGAAGTATGTGGGGCGCTGTCCTCAGACAATCAAATGCTATGCTTTCGCCGTAAAGCCTTTTTGAAATCTGACCACGCTGTGAGATTACCAAGATTCTAAGCTTTTGAATGGTGTGCAACACTTGTATTTTCATGAATGTTTAAAATTACTATTTTTGTATTTTGAATTTGGAGCTCTGCATTTTTTCTGGATGTTGTTGTAGGTTGGTCGCTAGTCTGTAATAGTTTGCAAGCCCTGCCACATCCGGCGAGCGTCGGAGCCGGTGTAGTACGATTGATGCTTTGATGCTTTGACCTGTTTGATGGTTCGTCAGAGGGCATAGCAGGATTTCTTATAAGCTTCCGGGTTAGAGTCCTGCTCCTTGAAAGCGGCAGCTCTACCCTTTAGCTCAGTGCGAATGTTGCATCTAATCCATGGTTTCTGCTTGGGGTATGTACGTACAGTCACTGTGGGGACGACGTCATCGATGCAATTATTGAGGAAGCCAGTGACTGATGTGGTTTACTCCTCAATGCCTTCGGAAGAATCCAGGAACATTTTCCAGTCTGTGCTAGCTAAACAGTCCTGTATCTTAGCATCTGCTTCATCTGCCCACTCTGGTGCTTCCTGCTTTAAATTTAGCTTGTAAGCAGAATTCATGAGGATAGAATTATGGTCAGATTTGCCAAATGGAGGGCGAGGGAGAGCTTTGTATGCATCTCTGTGTGTGGAGTAAAGGTGGTCCAGATTTCTTTTCCCTCTGGTTGCACATTTAACATGCTGATAGAAATTTGATAAGACCGATTTAAGTTTCCCTGCATTAAAGTCCACGGCCACTAGGAGCGCCGCCTCTGGATGAGCATTTTCGTGTTTGCTTATGGTGATATACAGCTCATTGAGTGCGGTTTTAGTGCTATCATCGGTCTGTGGTGGTATGTAGACAGCTTTGAAAAATAGAGATGAAAACTCTCGGTAGATAGTGTGGTCTACAGCTTATCATGAGATACTCTACCTCAGGTGACCAAAACCTTGAGACTTCTTTAGATATCGTGCACCAGCTGTTGTTTACAAACATGCATAGGCCCCGGCCCCGTGTTTTACCAGAGGCTGCTGTTCTATCCTGCCGATAGAGTGTATAACAAGGCACCCCGATCTCTTCTTTAGCTAATATGGGGACAACGACGTAGGCTGTGTGTAACGGTTATGACATGGTTTGGCTTTGAAATGTTTTTCGCCTGGTCACATACAGCTGATGTGTTGTTCATTGAAGTCCACAAATGAAGGGAAAAGATGAGAGGAGGAGAGTGCATTGAGGCGAGAAGGAATATAACGTGGCTGCTATGAAAGTGAACTGTGTTTATGCGTAATCAGGGGTGTACATACAGCTGATTCTGTTGGAAAACGTTTCTTAAATGAGAGCAAACAAATCGTGACGTGACTATCATTAATGCGATGACTGCTATTTATCAAATAATTATTAAATGAATCATGTATCAATTCATTAATTAGTCTAGTGGTTAGAGTGTTGGACTAGTAACCGAAAGGTAGCAAGATCAAAACTAAATAATCACACAGAAATACATAAACACACACACGGTATAGGTTAGAAGAGGATGTTTGTTACCCCAGCCAGGACAATAGAATGGATAGAACCCCGGCGACTCAAAACAGCGGCGGCGCCGGAGAAGAGGGAAACGTGCCGGTCTTTTGGTCAAGCTACGTCGACGGGCGCATCGGGCACCTCTCCCGAGTATTTTAATCGCCAATGTACAGTCTCTTTGACAACAAAGTAGACGAAATCCGATCAAGGGTTGCCTTTCAGAGAGACATCCGAGACTGCAATGTTCTTTGCTTCACGGAAACATGGCTCACTCAGGACACGTTATCGGAGTCGGTACAGCCACCTGGTTTCACCACGCATCGCGCGGACAGAAACAAACTTCTATCTGGTAAGAAGAAGGGTGGGGGTGTGTGTCTTATGATTAACGAGATGTGGTGTGATCATAACAACATACAGGAACTCAAGTCATTTTGTTCACCTGACATAGAATTCCTTACAATCAAATACAGACCGCATTATCTACCAAGAGAATTCTCCTCAATTATAATCACAGCCGTGTACATCCCCCCTCAAGCTGACACATCGACGGCACTGAAAGAAATTCATCGGACTCTATGTAAACTGGAAACCACATATCCTGAGGCTGTATTTATTGTGGCTGGGGATTTTAATAAGGCCAATTTAAGAACAAGGCTCCCGAAATTTTACCAGCATATCGAATGTGCCACCCGGGCTGGTAAAATCCTGGATCACTGTTATTCCAACTTCCGTGATGCATACAAGGCTATTCTCCGCCCTCCTTTCGGCAAGTCTGACCATGACTCCATTTTGTTGCTCCCAGCCTACAAACAGAAACTAAAACAGGAAACGCCCGTTCTCAGGTCTGTTCAACGCTGGTCCGACCAATCTGATTCCATGCTGCAAGATTGCTTCGAGCACGTGGACTGGGATATGTTCCGGGTAGCATCGGACAACAACATTGATGTATAAGCTGATTCGGTGAGCGAGTTTATTAGCAAGTGCATTGGTGATGTTGTACCCATAGCAAATATTAAAACCTTCCCCAACCAGAAACCATGGATTGATGGCAGCATTCGCGCAAAACTGAAAGCGCGAACCACTGCTTTAACCAGGGTAAGGCTACCGGAAACATGACTGAATACAAACAGTGTAGCTATTCCCTCCGCAAGGCAATCAAACAAGCTAAGCGTCAATATAGAGACAAAGTAGAGTCACAATTCAACGGCTCCAGACACAAGAGGAATGTGGCAGGGTCTACAGTCAATCACGGACTACAAAAAGAAAACCAGCCCGTTGCGGACCATGACGTCCTGCTCCCAGACAAACTAAACAACTTCTTTGCTCGCTTTGAGGACAATACAGTGCCACCGACACGGCCCGCTACCAAAACCTGCGGGCTCACCTTCACCGCAGCCAATGTGAGAAAAACATTTAAATGTGTTAACCCTCGCAAGGCTGCCGGCCCAGATGGCATCCCTGGCCGTGTCCTCAGAGCATGCGCAGACCAGCTGGCGGGTGTGTTTACGGACATATTCAATCAGTCCCTATCCCAGTCTGCTGTTCCCACATGCTTCAAGAGGGCCACCATTGTTCCTGTTCCCAAGAAAGCTAAGGTGACTGAGCTAAATGACTATCGCCCCACTCACTTCCGTCATCATGAAGTGCTTTGAGAGATTAGTCAAGGATCATATCACCTCCATCCTGCCAGACACCCTGGACCCACTCCAATTTGCTTACCGTCCCAATAGGTCCACAGACAATGCAATCGCAATCACACTGCATACTGCCCTAACCCATCTGGACAAGAGGAATACTTATGTAAGAATGCTGTTCATCGACTACAGCTCAGCATTTAACACCATAGTTCCCTCCAAGCTCGTCATTAAGCTCGAGACCCTGGGTCTCGACCCAGCCCTGTGCAACTGGGTCCTGGACTTCCTGACGGGCCGGTCCCAGGTGGTGAGGGTAGGAAACAACATCTCCACCCCGCTGATCCTCAACACTGGGGCCCCACAAGGGTGCGTTCTCAGCCCTCTCCATTAGTCCCTGTTTACCCATGACTGCGTGGCCAAGCACGCATCCAACTCAATCATCAAGTTTGCTGACGACACTACAGTGGTAGGCTTGATTACCAACAACGACGAGACGGCCTACAGAGAGGAGGTGAGGGCCCTCGGAGTGTGGTGTCAGGAAAATAACCTCTCACTCAATGTCAGCAAAACAAAGGAGATGATCGTGGACTTCAGGAAACAGGAGAGGGAGCACCCCCCCCTATCCACATCGAGGGGACAGTAGTGGAGAAGGTGGAAAGTTTTAAGTTCCTCGGCGTACACATCACGGACAAACTGAATTGGTCCACCCACACAGACAGTGTGGTGAAGAAGGCGCAACAGCGCCTCTTCAACCTCAGGAGGCTGAAGAAATTCGGCTTGTCACCAAAATCACTCACAAACTTTTACAGATGCACAATCGAGAGTATCCTGTCGGGCTGTATCACCGCCTGGTACGGCAACTGCTCCGCCCACAACCGTAAGGCTCTCCAGAGGGTAGTGAGGACTGCACAGCGCATCACCGGGGGGGTAAACTACCTGACCTTCAGGACACCTACACCACCCGATGTCACAGGAAGGCCAAACAGATCATCAAGAACAACAACCACCCGAGCCACTGCCTGTTCACCCCGCTATCATCCAGAAGGCGAGGTCAGTACAGGTGCATCAAAGCTGGGACCGAGAGACTTAAAAACAGCTTCTACCTCAAGGCCATCAGACTGTTAAACAGCCATCACTAACATTGAGTGGCTGCTGCCAACATACTGACTTAAATCTCTAGCCACTTTAAACATAGGAATTGGATGTAACAATGTATCACTAGCCACTTTAAACAATTTTGTATATAATGTTTACGTATCCGACATACTCATATCAAATGTATACACTGTACTCTAAACCATCTACTGTATCTTGCCTATGCCGTTCGGCCATCGACCCAAATCTCTAGCCACTTTAATAATTGTAATTGGATGAAATAATGTATCACTAGCCACTTTAAACAATGCCATTTATATAATGTTTACATATCCTACATTACTCATCTCATATATATATATATGTGTATATACTGTACTCCATACCATCTACTGCATCTTGCCTATATGCCGGTCAGCCATCGCTCATCCATATATGTATATGTACATACTCGTATTCATTCCTTTACTCTTGTGTGTATAAGGTAGTTGTTGTGAATTTGTTAGATTACTTGTTAGATACTACTGCATGGTCGGAACTAGAAGCACAAGCATTTCGCTACACTCGCATTAAAATCTGCTAACCATGTGTATGTGACAAATAAAATTTGATTTGATTTGATTGATTACTAACATAATGAAAACAGTCCCTAGTGGACTAACCCAATATGACGGCTTGGGGAAAAATAAAGAGCGGGAGAGACAAAGAGAGGGGACTTATCACTATGAATATTTAGCACCCTAGCAACTGCTCATTCGGATGGATTTGAAATGCAACATATATTTACGCAAAGATGTCTTTCTCTGTCGTCTCTCTGTTGAAACCACTCGATCCGTCTATGGCAAGTAGTTCGATGTAAGTCTCTGGTTGTCCACCAGAGGTCACAATGTCCTTCTTAGTTGTAGGCTTCTTTTGTTCTGGAGTGTTTTTAGAATGGATATATCAGAGGTGTACCACACGGTGGTGAGGGACCTGTTCTTCCCTCCCGTCTTGGTCAATTGTCCTAGACTACTTCACAATACCCAGCTGCAGACTCAGAATGTTTGGTCTAGTCTTCACCTTCTTCACTCGTCGAGAGTTTCATAAGGTCTTACCATTTTCTAGTGTTGTAGTTTTAACCATTTCAAGGTGAGGACCACGTCTGGGCTCACCATTTTCAGCCGTGTAGCCACCGCTCCACGCAGTCTGGTCTGTATTTAAATTATATATATAGAGTTATAGAGATATAGAGGTATAGCGATATAGAGATAGAGAGACATAGAGGTTTAGAGGTATAGAGTTATAGAGGTATAAAGATATAGAGATATAGAGGTATAGAGATATAGAGGTATAGCGATATACAGGTATAGAGGTATAGAGATATAGAGGTATAGAGATATAGAGATATATAGGTATGGTGATATAGAGGTATAGAGATATAGAGGTATAGAGATATAGAGGTATAGAGGCATAGAGACATAGAGGTATAGAGATATAGAGGTATAGAGATATAGAGGTATAGAGATATATGCACTACTGTTCAAAAGTTTGGGGTCACTTAGATATGTTCTTGTTTACATGAAATTAGTTGCAAAATTAATAGGAAATATATTCAAGATGTTGACAAGGTTATAAAAAATGATTTTTAATTGAAAAAATAATTGTGTCCTTCAAACTTTGCTTTCGTCAAAGAATCCGCCATTTGCAGCAATTACAGCACTGCAGACCTTTGGCATTATAGTTGTGAATTTGTTGAGGTAATTTGGAGAGATTTCACCCCATGCTTCCTGAAGCACCTCCCACAAGTTGGAATGGCTGGATGGGCAATTCATACGTACCATATGGTCAAGCTGCTCCCACAACAGCTCAAACGGGTTGAGACCGGTGACTGTGCTGGCCTCTCCATTATAGACAGAATACCAGCTGACTGCTTCTTCCCTAAGTAGTTCTTGCATAGTTTGGAGCTGTGCTTTGGGTCATTGTCCTGTTGTAGGAGGAAATTGGCTCCAAATAAGCTCCTACCACAGGGTATGTCATGGCGTTGCACAATGGAGTGATAGCCTTCCTTCTTCAAGATCCCTTTTACCCTGTACAAATCTCCCACTTTACCACCACCAAATCACCCCCAGGCCATCACATTGCCTCCACCATGCTTGACAGATGGCTTCCAGAACTCATCCAACATCTTTTCATTTTTTCTGCGTCTCACAAATGTTCTTCTTTGTGATCCGAACTCCTCGAACTTAGATTCGTCTGTCCATAAAAGTTTTTTCCAATCTTCCTCTGTCCAGTGTTTGTGTTCTTTTGCCCATCTTAATCTTTTGTTTTTATTGGCCATTCTGAGATATTGCTTTTTCTTTGCAACTCTGCCTCGATGTCCAACATCCCGGAGTTGCCACTTCACTGATGACTACTATTTAATGAAGCTGCCAGTTGAGGACTTGTGAGGCGTCTGTTTCTCAAACTAGACACTCTAATATACTTGTCCTCTTGCTCAGGGACCAACTGGTTGCCCTCTAGGTTACAGAGAGCTGGTAGTCCCATCCACCAAACTACCAGGTGTGAAACAGGGACAGGACTCAGGGGGTATGCTAATTTGGTATAGAGCAGGCCTAACTCACTCCATTAAATTAATCAAAACAGGAACATTTTACATTTGGCTAGAAATTCAAAAGGAAACGATCTTAACAGAGAAAAATTTCCTCCTGTGTGCTACCTATATCCCCCCACTAGAATCCCCATACTTTAATGAAGACAGCTTCTCCATCCTGGAGGGGGAAATCAATCATTTCCAGGCGAAGGGACATGTACTAGTCTGTGGCGACCTGAATGCCAGAACCGGACAAGAACCTGACACCCTCAGCACACAGGGGGACAACCACCTGCCTGGAGGTGAAAGCATTCCCTCCCCCATATGCCCCCCTAGGCACAGCTATGACAACATAACCAACAAAAACGGGCCCACTGACACCCCTATCAGATACCAGCAAAATTACAGTCTACCTAAACAGAGCTATACTCAATCATGAGGCATCAAAGCCAAAGGAACTGAGTAATATTAAGAAATGCTATAGATGGAAGGAATGTAGTGTGGAAACCTACCAAAAAAACAATTAGGCAACAACCAATTCAATCCCTTCTCGACAACTTCCTGGACAAAACGTTCCACTGTAATAGTGAAGGTGTAAATTTGGCAGTAGAAAATGTTAACAGTATATTTGACCTCTCAGCTTCCCTATCTAATCTAAAAATCTTTTGCAAGAAAAAACAATTCTCATTTAGAAGGCTAAAATCACATTGCTATCTTTTCACAAACAGAGATGTAGAGGTATAGATATATAGAGATATAGAGGTATAGAGATATAGAGGTATAGAGATAGAGATATAGAGGTATATAGATATAGAGGTATAGAGATATAGAGGTATAGAGGTATAGAGGTATAGAGATGAAGAGATATAGAGGTATAGAGATAAAGAGATATAGAGATAAAGAGGTATAGAGGTATAGCGATAAAGATATATAGATATAAAGAGATATATAGGTATAGAGGTATCGAGATATAGAGATATAGAGATATAGATGTATATAAATATATAGATATAGAGGTATAGATATATAGAGGCACAGTGGTATAGAGGAGTAGATATATAGTGGTGTAGAGGTATAGAGGTATAAATTGAGGAACCTATCCAACCAAAAACATAGAGACCCAGAAAACCTGAGCCTATGCCTTCACTATGGTGAATCACTAAAACAATAAAGAAATACACTACGGAAAAAGAAGGAACAGCACATTAGAAATCAGCTCAATGTATTTGATGAATGCATAGACTTTAACCACTTCTGGGAAAATTGGAAAACACTAAACAAACAACAACACAAAGAATTATCTGTCAAAAATTGAGATGTATGGGTAAACCACTTCTCCAATCTTTTTGGCTCTATAACAAAGAACAAACAGCAAAAACATATACATGATCAAATACAAATCTTAGAATCAACTATTAAAGACTACCAGCACCCACTGGATTCTCCAATTACCTTGAATGAACTACAGGACAAAATAAAAACACTCCAACCCAAAAAGGCCTGTGGTGTTGATGGTATCCTCAATGAAATGATAAAATATACAGACCACAAATTCCAATTGGCTATACTTAAACTCTTTAACATCATCCTCAGCTCTGGCATCTTCCCCAATATTTGAATCCATGGACTGATCACCCCAATCCACAAAAGTGGAGACAAATTTGACCCCAATAACTACCGTGGGATATGCTTCAAGAGCAACCTTGGGAAAATCCACTGCATTATCATTAACAGCAGACCCGTACATTTCCTCAGTGAAAACAATGTACTGAGCAAATGTCAAATTGGCTTTTTACCAAATTATCGTACGACAGACCACATATTCACCCTGCACACCCTAATTGACAAACAAACAAACCAAAACAAAGGCAAAGTCTTCTTATGCTTTGTTGATTTCAAAAAAGGCCTTCGACTCAATTTGGCACGACGGCCTGCCGTACAAATTGTGGTGTTGGTGGAAAAACATACAACATTATAAAATCCATGTACACAAACAACAAACAATAGGCAAAAAAATAGGCAAAAAACACACACATTTCTTCCCACAGGGCCGTGGGGGTGAGACAGGGATGCAGCTTAAGCCCCACCCTCTTCAACATATATATTAACAAATTGGCGAGGGCACTAGAAAAGTCTGCAGCGCCCGGCCTCACCCTACTAGAATCTGAAGTCAAATGTCTACTGTTTGCTGATGATCTAGTGCTTCTGTCACCAACCAAGGAGGGCCTACAGCAGCACCTAGATCTTCTGCACAGATTCTGTCAGACCTGGGCCCTGACAGTAAATCTCGGTAAGATGAAAATAATGGTGTTCCAAAGAAGGTCCAGTCGCCAGGACCACAAATACAATTTACATCTAGATACTGTTGCCCAAGAGCACACAAAAAACTATACATACCTTGGCCTAAACGTCTTTGCCACAGGTAACTTCCACAAAGCTGTGAACGATCTGAGAGAGAAGGCTAGAAGGGCATTTTATGCCACCAAAAGGAACATAAAATTCGACATACCAATTAGATTCTGGCAAAAAATACTTGTTATAGAACCCATTGCCCTTTATGGTTTGTGAGGTCTGTGGCCCTCTCACCAACCAAGAATTCACAAAATGGGACAAACACCGAATTGAGACTCTGCATCCAGAACAGAGCCGTTAAATTCTACAACCAACTAAATGGAAGTGATTCCCAAACCTTCCATAACAAAGCAATCACCTACAGTGTGATGAACCTGGAGAAGAGTCCCCTAAACAAGCTGGTCCTGGGGCTCTGTTCACAAACACAAACAAACCCCACAGAGCACAGAGGGCAACAGTGTCTAGATGGAATTTGTATTTGTTGTCCTGGCAACTGGACCTATTTTGGAACACCATTATTTGGTGTCTTAATGAGATTTACTGTCAGGGACCAGGTCTGACTGAACCGAACCTGTGCAGATGATCTAGGTGCTGCTCTCTCTCTCTCTCTCTCTCTCTCTCTCTCTCTCTCTCTCTCTCTCTCTCTCTCTCTCTCTCTCTCTCTCTCTCTCTCCCTCTCTCTGTATCTCTCTCTTTGTATGTATTTCTATTTCTCTGTCTCTGTCTCTCTGTCTCTCTCTGTCTATCTCTCTCTCCCCCTCTCTATCTCTCTGTCTCTGTATCTCTCTCTTTGTATGTCTTTCAATCTCTCTCTCTCTCTCTCTCTCTTTCCCTCTCTCGATCTCTGTGTCCCTGGAAGGCCATCATACACTCACAGAGCCACAAGCACAGTAAAGCGCTGGCCTCCAGTGTGACACCACACACACTGACTCAAACACCTCCCTCTACGTCGACAAGACAGAGGATCGTGGACTATAGGAAACGGAGGGTCTAGCATGTCCCGAGCCACATCGATGGGGCTGTAGTGGAGCGGGTCAAGAGCTTTAAGTTCCTCTGTGCCCACATCACTAAGGAATTAACATGGTCCACACACCCACACAGTTGTGAAGAGTGCCTCTTCCCCATCAGGAGGCTGAAAATATTTGACATGGGCCCTCAGATCTTCAAAGAGTTATACAGCTGCACCATTAAGAGTATCTCGACTGGCTTCATCACCGCTTGGTATGGCAACTGTAAGGCATCAGACCGCAAGGCGCCACAGAGGGTGGGGAGTACAGCCCAGTACATTATTGGGGCCAAGCTCCCTACCATTCAGGACATCTATACCAGGCAGTCAGAGGAAGGCCATTTTCAAAGATTACTGTTCTCTTACCTACCGCATGGCAAATGGTACCGATGCAACCAACAGAACCCTGAACAGCTTCTACTCCCAAGCCATAAGACTGCGAAACAAGACTGCTAAATAGCTAATCAAATGGACTACCTGCATTGACTCTTTTTATACTCTTTTTATTTTTTCTTGCACTGACTCTACCCTCACACTGGACTCTAGACAAAAATTATTGTTGTCTATCAACAATGACAAGCCACCGGGGTCTGACAACTTGGTTGGAAAATTACTGAGGATAATAGCGGACGATATTGCCACTCCTATTTGCCATATTTTCAATTTAAGCCTACTAGAAAGTATGTGCCTTCAGGCTCGGAGGGAAGCAAAAGTCATTCCGCTTCCTAAGGATAGTAAAGCCCCATTTACTGCCTCAAATAGCCAACCAATCAGCCTGTTACCAACCCTTAGTAAACTTTTGGAAAATAATTGTGTTTGACCAGAAACAATGCTATTTTACAGTAAACAAATTGACAACAGACTTTCAGCACGCTTATAAGGAAGGACATTCAACAAGCACAGCACTTACACAAACGACTGATGATTAGCTGAGAGAAATTGATGATAAAAAGATGTGGGGTCTGTTTTGCTAGTCTTCAGTGTGGCTTTTGACATTATCGATCATAGTCTGCTGCTGGCAGAATTATGTGTTATGGCTTTACACCTCCTGCTATATTGTGGATAAAGAGTTACCTGTCTAATAGAACACCCAAGGGTGTTCTTTAATGGAAGCCTCTCAAACATAATTCAGGTAGAATCAGGAATTCCCCAAGGCAGCTGTCTAGGTCCATTAGCTTTTTCAATCTTTACTAATGACATGCCACTGGCTTTGAGTAAAGCCAGAGTGTCTATGTATGCGGATGACTCAACACTACATGTCAGATACTTCAGCGACTGAAATGACTGCAACACTTAACAAAGAGTTAGTTTCAGAGTGGGTGGCAAGGAATAAGTTAGTCCTAAATATTTCTAAAACTAAAAGCATTGTATTTGGGACAAATCATTCACTAAACCCTAAACCTCAACTAATTCTTGTAATAAATAATGTGGAAATTGAGCAAGTTGAGGTGACTAAACTGCTTGGAGGTACCCTTGATTGTAAACTGTCATGGTCAAAACATATTGATACAACAGTAGCTAAGATGGGGAGAAGTATGTCCATGATAAGGTGCTGCTCTACCTTCTTGACAGCACTATCAACAAGGCAGGTCCTACAGGCCCTAGA
This sequence comes from Brachymystax lenok tsinlingensis, assembly GCA_030435695.1. Taxonomy (NCBI): domain Eukaryota; kingdom Metazoa; phylum Chordata; class Actinopteri; order Salmoniformes; family Salmonidae; genus Brachymystax; species Brachymystax lenok. The sequence goes on along the minus strand of CM059784.1, from coordinate 32,248,445 downwards.
TGTGTCTTACCTGGACTACTGTTCAGTCATGTGGTCAGGTGCCACAAAAAAGGACTTGCAATTATTTCAGAACATGGCAGCACGGCTGGCCCTTGGATGTACACAGAGAGCTAATATTAATAATATGCATGTCAAACTCTCCGAGCTCAACGTGGAGGAGAGATTGACTTCATCACTTCTTGAATTTATGAGAGGTATTAACATGTTGAATGTACCAAGCTGTCTGTCTAAACTACTGGCGCACAGCTCGGACACCCATGCATACCCCACAGACTCTACCCACACACTAGACTCTACCCACACACTGGACTCTACCCGCACACTGGACTCTACCCGCACACTGGACTCTACCCACACACTGGACTCTACCTGCACACTGGACTCTACCCACACGCTGGACTCTACCCACACACTGGACTCTACCCACACGCTGGACTCTACCCGCACACTGGACTCTACCCACACGCTGGAATGTACCCGCACGCTGGACTCTACCCACACACTGGAATCTACCCACACGCTGGACTCTACCCACACACTGGACTCTACCCACACACTGGACTCTACCCGCACACTGGACTCTACCCACACACTGGACTCTACCAAAACACTGGACTCTACCCACACGCTGGACTCTACCCACACGCTGGACTCTACCCTCACGCTGGACTCTACCCACACGCTGGACTCTACCCACACACTGGACTCTACCAAAACACTGGACTCTACCCACACGCTGGACTCTACCCACACGCTGGACTCTACCCGCACGCTGGACTCTACCCACACACTGGACTCTACCCACACACTGGACTCTACCCGCACACTGGACTCTACCCACACACTGAACTCTACCCACACACTGGACTCTACCAAAACACTGGACTCTACCCACACGCTGGACTCTACCCACACGCTGGACTCTACCCGCACGCTGGACTCTACCCACACACTGGACTCTACCCGCACACTGGACTCTACCCACACACTGGACTCTACCCACACACTGGACTCTACCAAAACACTGGACTCTACCCACACGCTGGACTCTACCCACACGCTGGACTCTACCCGCACGCTGGACTCTACCCACACACTGGACTCTACCCACACACTGGACTCTACCCACACACTGGACTCTACCCACACACTGGACTCTACCCACACACTGGACTCTACCCACACACTGGACTCTACCCACACACTGAACTCTACCCACACACTGGACTCTACCCACACACTGGACTCTACCCACACACTGAACTCTACCCACACACTGGACTCTACCCACACACTGGACTCTACCCACACGCTGGACTCTACCCACACACTGGACTCTACCCACACACACTGACTCTGCCCACACACTCACACATACTTACACTGACACCTCAACACACACATATAAACACAAACACACCTAATACACCTCCACACACGTAAGATGCGCACACATGTATACTGACGCCTCACACAAGAACATACACACACACGCTGATGCTACAGCTCAGTCTATTAATTATCCTGTTGCCTAGTCACTTTACTCCTACCTATATGTACATAGCTACCTCAATTACCTCTTATCCCTGCACATAGACTCAGTACTGGTACTCCCTGTATATAGCCATGTTATTACCTGTTACTCCCTGTATATAGCCATGCTATTACCTGTTACTCCCTGTATATAGCCATGTTATTACCTGGTATTCCCTGTATATAGCCATGTTATTACCTGGTACACCCCGTATATAGCCATGTTATTACCTGGTAATCCCTGTATATAGTCATGTTTTTACCTGGTAATCCCTGTATATAGCTATGTTATTGCCCGGTACTACCTGTATATAGCCATGTTATTTTCTACTCCCTATATATGGTCATGTTATTACCTGATACTCCCTATATATAACCATGGTATTAACTGGTACTCCCTATATATAGCCATGTTATTTTCTACTCCCTATATATAGTCATGTTATTACCTGGTACTCCATATATATAACCATGTTATTAACTGGTACTCCCTGTATATAGCCATGTTATTTTCTACTCCCTATATATAGTCATGTTATTATCTGGTACTCCCTATATATAACCATGTTATTAACTGGTACTCCCTGTATATAACCATGTTATTACCTGGTACTCCCTATATATGGTCATGTTATTACCTGGTATTCCCTATATATGACCATGTTATTAAATGGTACTCCCTGTATATAACCATGTTATTAACTGGTACTCCCTGTATATAGCCATGTTATAACCTGGTACTCCCTGTATATAGCCATGTTATTACCTGGTTCTCCCTGTATTTAGCCTTGATATTACCTGGTACTCCCTGTATATAGCCATGTTATTTTCTACTCCCTGTATATAGCCATGTTATTACCTGGTACTCCCTATATTTAGCCATGTTATTACTTGGTACTCCCTGTATATAGCCATGTTATTACCTGGTACTCCCTATATGTAGCCACATTATTACCTGGCACTCCCTGTATATAGCCATGTTATAACCTGGTTCTCCCTGTATATAGCCATGTTATAACCTGGCTCTCCTTGTATATAGCCTTGTTATAACCTGGTTCTCCCTGTATATAGCCATGTTATAACCTGGCACTCCCTGTATATAACCATGTTAGAACCTGGTACTCCCTGTATATAGCCATGATGTTACCTGGTACTCCCTGTATATAGCCATGTTATAACCTGGTTCTCCCTGTATATAGCCATGTTATAACCTGGTTCTCCCTGTATATAGCCATGTTATAACCTGGTACTCCCTGTATATAACCATGTTATAACCTGGTTCTCCCTCCATATAGCCATTATGTTACCTGTTACTCCCTGTATATAGCCATGTTATAACCTGGTTCTCCCTGTATATATCCATGTTATTACCTGGTACTACCTGTATATAGCCATGTTATTACCTGGTTCTCCCTTTATATAGCCATGTTATAACCTGGTTCTCCCGGTATATAGCCATGTTATTACCTGGTACTACCTCTATATAGCCATGTTATAACCTGGTACTCCCTGTATATAGCCATGTTATAACCTGGTTCTCCCTGTATATAGCCATGTTATTACCTGGTACTACCTGTATATAGCCATGTTATAACCTGGTTCTCCCTGTATATAGCCATGTTATATCCTGGTTCTCCCTCTATATAACCATGTTATAACCTGGTTCTCCCTATATATAACCATGTTATTACCTGGTACTACCTGTGTATAACCATGTTATTTACCTGGTTCTCCCTGTATATTGCCATGTTATAACCTGGTTCTCCCTATATATAGTCATGTTATTACGTAGTACTCCCTGTATATAGCCATGTTATTACCTGGTACTACCTGTATATAGCCATGTTATAACCTGGTTCTCCCTGTATATAGCCATGTTATATCCTGGTTCTCCCTCTATATAGCCATGTTTTAACCTGGTTTTCCCTATATATAGCCATGCTATTATCTGGTACTACCTGTATATAGCCATTTTATAACCTGGTTATCCTGGTATATAGCCATGATATTACCTGGTACTCCCTGTAGATACCCATGTTATTACCTGGTACGCCCTGTGTATAACCATGTTATTTACCTGGTTCTCCCTGTATATAGCCATGTTATAACCTGGGTCTCCCTATATATAGCCATGTTATTACGTAGTACTCCCTGTAAATAGCCATGTTATAACCTGGTTCTCCCTTTATTTAGCCTTGATATTACCTGGTACTCCCTGTATATAACCATGTTATAAACTGTTACTCCTATTAACATGGTTGTTACGGCATCATGTCTTAGTATGCCAAGAGAGACATGTATTCTCCCTCCCTCCCTCCCTTCCTCCCGTGTATGTGTGTGTAATGTAAAGGTTTTAGGACTGACGCGTCACATCAGGTTCTCTGTGATATAACAGTACCTTTCACATTTGACCCTGGGACATCCAGTACTCACATCCATCTCCACTCACTAACGTTAGTCTTTTTTTATTTAAAAAAAATATATATTTTTTGTTTTGGTTAAAGCTGAGCTCATTCCTCCCAATCACAATGTGAAGTCCCTCAGTCACAGGCTTGTGAGTCCCAAAATCTTTCCTTTCTCCAAAAGTGTACACTCGTTCACTGTTTTCCACAAATCTAAAAGCATAGGATTGGTGGAGGCATGGGCTAGTGAGAGTGTCCACCATATTTCTGATACCAGTCATTTCCTTTTTATTCAAGCGAAGGGAAGTGAACAAGTGCACACTTTGGGAGGTAGGAGAGATAATTGAGACGTTCACAGTATTCGGAGGATGGAGAGCTCTCTGCAATGGGAGTGCAGATTGTAATGTCATAAGCTGTCAGAAGATGCTGGTAATTATTGCTTGTGTTCGGAGTGTGTTACTAGTTCAGGCTATGCTGCTGGTTGTGTTGTTGATGGTGATGTATGAATGGCAAATTATTTGAATATGAACTGGCAGTGTGTGTGTGTGTGTGTGTGTGTGTGCGTGTGTGTGTGTGTGTTTGCTGCTTGAGAAACACATTATTCCTTACTAACTAAATGACTCCTCGTTCATCACAAGCCTCTAGGACTCTAAGTAAAGCTCTAATGCTCTCGCCATCATTTTAGTACTACCAACATAACGAGCACCATAAAGGCCTGATTAGTGGAGTGCTGCAGAGATGGTTGTCCTTCTGGAAGTTTCTCCCATCTCCACAGAGTGACCATCGGGTTCTTGGTCACCTCCATGACCAAGGCCCTTCTCCCCCGACTGCTCAGTTTGGCCGGGCGGCCAGCTCTCGGAAGAGTCTTGGTAGTTCAAACTTCTTCTATTTAAGAATGATGGAGGCCACTGTGTTCTTGGGGACATTCAATGCTGCTGACATTTTTTGGTATCCTTCCCCAGATCTGTGCCTCGACACAATCCTGTCTCTGAGCTCTACGGACAATTCCTTCGACCTCATGGCTTGGTTTTGGCTCCAACATGAACTGTCAACTGTGGGACGTTATATATATAGACAGGTGTTTGCCTTTCCAAATCATGTCCAATCAATTGAATTTACCACAGGTTGGACTCCAGTCAAGTTGTAGAAACATTTCAAGGATGATCAATGGCACCTGAGCTCCATTTTGAGTCTCATAGCAAAGGGTCTGAATTCTTATGTAAATAAGGTATATCTTTTTTTATATTTAATATATTTGCTAAAATTCTACAAACCTGTTTTCGCCTTGTCATTATGGGGTATTGTGATGTCATTATGGGGTATTGTGATGTCATTATGGGGTATTGTGTGTAGATTGCTGAGCATTTATTATTTATTTAATCAATTTTAGAATAAGGCTGTAACGTAACAAAATGTGGAATAAGTCAAGGGGTCTGAATACTTTCCGAAGGCACTGTATACTCTTTCATGGGAACATCCACCCTTCAACACACAGTAGCATCGTCGTGGGGTTCTGTGCTGTTTCCTAGGTTTGGGTTATTTTGTTGCTAGCTAGGCCTCCTTATCCTATCACTGCTGCTGTTCTATTTATAGTTCTACAGTTTGGCAAAGCTTCACTACCAGACCCTCCCTTTGAGGGACTGAGACATTCCTCCATTCCCATCCAACTCACAGCCCATCTTGGTCCTTATTGGTGTGTGTGTGTGTGTGTGTGTGTCAACCAGGAAATTGATCAGATATGAATCAGATGTTAATCAGACACATTTAAAATGTGAATGAGGTTTTTCTTTTCTCTGGCACTGATGGCGCTTTAAGTACGAGGCATTTCCTGTGTGGAACCTAATGACATACCGTTTAGGACATCGTTATGTGAGACATTACATTTTGGTGTTTCTCCTACTCGTCACTGAAATCGACACAATCTACAATTCACTTATCACTAGTTCTATAGTATAGTACCAATCTTTTGAATATTACTGTGTGTCTGTCTATATAACCCAGATATGATATACTGTAGGGATGTATTGTGTGCCTGATGGTCAGATTTTAATCATGTGATATTTAGAAAACCATCTTATCTTTGAGCCTAGTGTGCTAGCTCCTTGACTGCAGCTGATAGCGTTAGGCTATCATGAAGTATTAGGCCATCGTGAAGTATTACTACACCAGCTGATAGCGTTCAGCTATCATGAGGTATCAATCAAATCAATCAAATGTATTTATAAAGCCCTTTTTACATCAGCAGATGTCACAAAGTGCTGTACAGAAACCCAGCCTAAAACCCCAAAGAGCAAACAATGCAGAAAGTATTAGCCTACCATGGAGTATTACTACTGCAGCTAATAGCATTAGGCTATCATTAAGCATTAGGCTATCATTAAGCATTAGGCTATCATTAACCATTAGGCTATCATTAAGCATTAGGCTATCATTAGGTATTAGGCTATCATTAAGCATTAGGCTATCATTAAGCATTACGCTATCATTAAGTATTAGGCTATCATTAAGCATTACGCTATCATGAAGCATTAGGCTATCATTAAGCATTAGGCTATCATTAAGCATTACGCTATCATGAAGCATTAGGCTATCATTAACCATTAGGCTATCATTAAGTATTAGGCTATCATTAAGTATTAGGCTATCATTAAGTATTAGGCTATCATTAAGCATTAGGCTATCATTAAGCATTAGGCTATCATTAAGCATTAGGCTATCATTAACCATTAGGCTATCATCAAGTATTAGGCTATCATTAAGTATTAGGCTTTCATGGAGTATTGCTACTGCAGCTGATAGCATTAGGCTATCATACATTATTAGGCTATCATTAAGTATTAGGCTAGCATGAAGCATTAGGCTTTCGTGGAGTATTACTACTGCAGCTCATAGCATTAGCTTGGATCCGGCTCCACCTGGGAATGTGGGTCATCACGGAAATAGCAGCATGGTGGAGTTCTACCCTTCTAAGATGTCAGCTGTGACGAATAGGGGGCTGTGGGTCAATGTGACAATGGTTGGAGAGGAGAGGGGGAGGAGGAGAGGAGAGAAGAGAGGAGGGGGTGGAGGAGAGGAAGGGAAAGAGGAGAGGAAAGGGGAGGAGAAGAGAAGAAATTAAATGGCAGAGGAGAGGAAAGGGGAGAGGAGAGGAAGGGGAGGGGATGAGGGGTGGAGGATAGGGGGAGGGGAGGAGAGGAGGAAGAGGGAGAGGAGAGGGAGAGGAGAAGAAGGGAAAGAGGAGAGGAAAGGAGGAGAGGAAAGGGGAGGAGAAGAGAGGGGAAGGGGATGAGGGATGGAGGATAGGGGGAGGGGAGGAGAGGAGGAAGAGGGGGAGGAGAGGAGAGAAGGGAAGGGAAGGAGAGGAAAGGGGAGAGGAAGGAGAAGACGGGTGGAGGATAGGGGGAGGAGAGGAGAGTGGGGGGGAGAGGGGGGAGAGGGGGGAGAGGAGGAGAGGAAGGGAAAGAGGAGAGGGAGAGGAGGGGAGGAGAGTGGGAGGAGGGGGGAGAGGAGGAGAGAGGGAGGGGAGGAGAGGACAAAAGAGGTTAGGGGAGGAGATGAGTATCCAGCAGACTGAAACCATCAGTTAGACTCCCCATGGTACTGCCCTTGCAGCATCACACCTGTGTGTCCTTGGCATCTTTTTGGGGAGCATTTTGTTTGAACATGTCTCCTATGATGTGGGTGGACATAATCATGTCATTAAAGATCCCAGAGCAGTTTCTCCATAATTTAAGAAGATTTGAGAACTGCCCACTTGATGCATAAGAAAATACACAATCACCGACAGTAACACATTGTTATAGATTTTATGGTTAATGACTAAATGTTTGTACAGCTAAGGATATTCCATTCTGAAAATGTATGCAATAGAGATAGGGTTATAAAACAAAATGGTAGTCCAATTAATGTGCGTGTCTAGAAATGAATATTGTGGAGAGTGGAACAGGCTGGTACAATTTGACCTAGAGAGTATCTGTGAGAACAAAGCATTTTTAGTTCTAATCAGACATATGTGGGAAGGCTTCTGGTCCTTGGGACGGGAGGGACGGTTAGGAGCTGTCCAAGTTTGACTTATATTGCAAAGATTGTGATAAGGAATGAATGGGTACTGTGGGAAAACACTATTTCCTGGAAAGGGTGGGGAATATGGTGGGGCCTTTGTATTTTTTGTATTTCAACATTGTACCATATAAAAGACTGTGTACACCTTTTAGAGCTCAGAGCTCTCGCGTGAATTAAACAATTTACCTTTGTCTGTCTTATCTCAACCAGTATCTTACAAATTCTGGGTTACAGAAGGAGTTGTTTAATTGAAGTTCAGTTTATGAACATTGAGAACAACATTTCTATAACACACATGCTATATCTAAGATGTGTCAACAACGACGTGGGATACAGAAAGTCAAGCTTGGGAAAAAAAATATTTTATGCAAGTATGTCCAACCTGTAGGTCCCTGTGCAAGAACCCTGAAGAAATGTGACAGACTTTTCACTCTGCAATTTCCCAATAGCCAGGCAGAGACAGGACAAGACAGACACCTCTCTCCAGGTAGAGACAGGACAAGACAGACACCTCTCTGCCAGCCTGTAGGAACCATAAGTTCACCTGAAACCCTCTCTCCCCGCTTGTTGGAACCATCAGTTCACTCTAGAGTACAGGTGAATAATGACATAATAGCACTGGTCAGTTCACTCTAGAGCTGCGAAGAGTGAACTAATACTGTAGGATAGAAACGTAGGGGGGATAAAGAATGGTGCGAGGGAGTATCAGTGAGGATAAGACAGAAGGACGGAAGGAAGCGGTGAGATTGAGAAGAAACAAGAGGAAAATGGGTAGGTTGGAGAAAGGTAAGCCCTGGATAAGCCTTGTGACAAGGGGGGGCTTAGAGTATTGGTGGGTAAAAGCTGGTCAAACAGCTGTAGCCTGCCAAGTTGTTTTGATTCATGCTACGGATGGACATCTAGCTGCAGCTCTACCTTCTCAGTTGGATCTCTTGTACAAAGATACCAAATACTGACGTGAATACAAATTATGTTGAATTGAATCACTGCAATGCAATGCACCAATCTCAGGTCTGTTAAATCAGGTAGGTAGCATTTTCATGGTTTTTCTCCATTCTGCCAAGTCAGTGCCGGCAGGATGAGAAATTATTAAACGATTCAACAGTTTGTGACACTTCTGGAAATGACTGACATTCTCATCGTCTATTCTCTTTCAATCTGAGACTCTTTCATTCCAGAGTCTGATCTGTGTATATTTCATGCAGTGAGAGATCACCAAGAATTTCCCAACTCCGAAGCAAACTATCAAAACAAGAAACAAGCAGCTCTGTCATCATTATTACCTGTCATTGGTGCAGCTTTTTGATTACCTGGCCTTTGATGTCAGTTGGATTTGATTGCTTTACACAGAACCAGATATTCAAAAGGTTATTGTGTAATTACGAGAGGGCCGTCTTCATCTGAGTCTGCATGACGATCCTGTAATACCAAGAACATTGACTTCATATGACTCCATTTTGGTGATTTATTGTGGCTTGGTATGTTCCAATGTCAGTACTAGCATACTTTAAAGAATGCATGGCCAAGACATTGCTTCATCTAGGTAGTAATAAATAGAGTATCCACTAGTGATTGGGAATAATCTACACAATTACATATGGCAATATTATATATTATTTTGGATGATATTATATCGATACTTTGACTCCAAGTATCGATTTGTACATTTATTTTGTTATTATATGTTTTTGCTAGGTAGTGTGTTAGCTGGCGCGAGTCAGCAGTACATGCTCCGAAACGCTGCTATTTTTCATCCTATAGCTTGTTCTCCATCTTCTTTTTAAATAGTGAGTCAACATGTTTTCACCGCTTTTATTTCCATGACTGATCGAAACTCTCTCTTCTCTCTGCAGCAGACAGGGTGAACAATATATTTGGAACATCAAATCACAATAAAATCGCAGTATCGAATCGCAATATATATAGATTTGAGAATTTGAGAATGGTGAGAATCGCAACACGTATCGGCACCTTAGTATCGTGATAATATGGTATCGTGAGGTCCCTGGAAATTCCCAGCCCTAGTATCGACACTGTGATCTAGGATGTGACAGAACATTTTAGTTGGCCAGAACGGTGATGAAGAAGAGAGGAAGTACAGAACATTGTCCCAATAAAGTGTATCTCTCTCTTTGTTCCCTGCTGTGTGTATCGGAGGCAAGAAGAGGACTAGCATGGACTGTACACATTATTACAAAAGACTGTTGGAAATGTGACATATTTCCCCAGGGAGAAGCTGCTTTCTGCTGCATTGCTTACGTCCCAAATGGCACCCTATTCCCTTTCAAAGTCATGCACTATAAAGGGAAGGTGCCATTTGGGACGTAGCCTTTGTGTCTCTGTGGCTCACTTTTCTCCTCATGTCGACGACTCTTACAAAACCTACAGAACAGCTGCAACACGTGTAGAATTCTTCTGACCAATCAAATCGATTAGCAAAGGTTAAGAAGACCTTTTGTCATGTATTTTTCATGAAACAGCATCATCCATTGGGGACTTCTTTGTTTAGTGTCTATACTCTTTGGTTTAATTCTCCAGAACAGTGTGAATGACAGGCTTGGGTGGTATATCAGTGTTTCCGCTGCACTCATTTAACAATGGAGCTGCGCCACAGCTAAATCATGGCCGCAACGCCAAAAAATTATGAAAAATGAAAAAATATTTCTGTCAAGGCGCATTTAGAAAATGCTAGAACAGTCTACGTTTACTTTTCCTCTGCACTATGTATGGAATTGGGTGCGATTTGTTATGAACACTAAAATGAGTACAGAGGCGCTGTACTTAACCTGATTTACCCGGTTCATTAGTTCATTAGTAAACACATTAGTAAATGCCATCTATTACCAAAATGTAAAAAAATAAATAAATAATAGCACATTTCTAAAATATACTCCTAGCTAAATATACTGAAGTGTGCAAACGGAAATCAATTGCAAAGACATGTAATCCAGCTCATAAAGTTACACATATATAGATAGGAGCTACCGCATGTCATTGTTGGTGACTTTGGACATTTACAAGCAAATGTGAACGAGAGACATTGTGCTAATGAACTAAGTTTGTACGCATGCTTGTCTGAAGGAAGAACAGAACTGGTTCTGGAGCAGCAATGTACATGCTGTGTCTGTGTGGAGTCGCTAGGGCAACGAGCCTGCCTGCTCCGCTCTGAGAAGATGGGGGAGGAGCAGACGGGCCGAGAACAGAGAGGAGACAGAACACAAGGAAATCAAGATAGCAGTGGCAGCTGTATAGATTTCTCAACCCACGGCAGAAAGCTAACACTATATGATTCCCCGTCTCCTTATTCATTCAGCCACTTAATTAGATAACTAGCAGCTCAAACTTAGGGGTCGCGTTAACACAGATCTTTTTAATTAAACGCATAGGAAATATCTTGCAGCGTTTTGTCAACGCAGATGTAAAATGCTTCTTATTGTAACTTCCTGCTCGGCATCAGACTAATTTTGTGCTTCAGTTGCACTTCTAAACTCGGATGAGAATTCACAAACGGGTGTTCTATCAGCAGACAGCTCTCTGACTGATGTGGAGCTACTGCTCTCCGTCATTCTATCAGCAGACAGCTCTCTGACTGACGTGGAGCTACTGTTCTCCGTCATTCTATCAGCAGACAGCTCTCTGACTGACGTGGAGCTACTGTTCTCCATCATTCTATCAGCAGACAGCTCTCTGACTGACGTGGAGCTACTGTTCTCCATCATTCTATCAGCAGACAGCTCTCTGACTGATGTGGAGCTACTGTTCTCCATCATTCTATCAGCAGACAGCTCTCTGACTGATGTGGAGTTACTGTTCTCCATCATTCTATCAGCAGACAGCTCTCTGACTGATGTATAGCTACTGTTCTTCATCATTCTATCAGCAGACAGCTCTCTGACTGATGTGGAGCTACTGTTCTCCATCATTCTATCAGCAGACAGCTCTCTGACTGATGTGGAGCTACTGTTCTCCATCATTCTATCAGCAGACAGCTCTCTGACTGACGTGGAGCTACTGTTCTCCATCATTCTATCAGCAGACAGCTCTCTGACTGACGTGGAGCTACTGTTCTCCATCATTCTATCAGCAGACAGCTCTCTGACTGACGTGGAGCTACTGTTCTCCATCATTCTATCAGCAGACAGCTCTCTGACTGACGTGGAGCTACTGTTCTCCGTCATTCTATCAGCAGACAGCTCTCTGACTGACGTGGAGCTACTGTTCTCCGTCATTCTATCAGCAGACAGCTCTCTGACTGACGTGGAGCTACTGTTCTCCATCATTCTATCAGCAGACAGCTCTCTGACTGACGTGGAGCTACTGTTCTCCATCATTCTATCAGCAGACAGCTCTCTGACTGATGTGGAGCTACTGTTCTCCATCATTCTATCAGCAGACAGCTCTCTGACTGATGTGGAGTTACTGTTCTCCATCATTCTATCAGCAGACAGCTCTCTGACTGATGTATAGCTACTGTTCTTCATCATTCTATCAGCAGACAGCTCTCTGACTGATGTGGAGCTACTGTTCTCCATCATTCTATCAGCAGACAGCTCTCTGACTGATGTGGAGCTACTGTTCTCCATCATTCTATCAGCAGACAGCTCTCTGACTGACGTGGAGCTACTGTTCTCCATCATTCTATCAGCAGACAGCTCTCTGACTGACGTGGAGCTACTGTTCTCCATTAATCTATCAGCAGACAGCTCTCTGACTGACGTGGAGCTACTGTTCTCCATCATTCTATCAGCAGACAGCTCTCTGACTGACGTGGAGCTACTGTTCTCCATCATTCTATCAGCAGACAGCTCTCTGACTGACGTGGAGCTACTGTTCTCCATCATTCTATCAGCAGACAGCTCTCTGACTGATGTGGAGCTACTGTTCTCCATCATTCTATCAGCAGACAGCTCTCTGACTGACGTGGAGCTACTGTTCTCCATCATTCTATCATCAGACAGCTCTCTGACTGACGTGGAGCTACTGCTATTTCCAAATACCCCGGTACACGGAATACTGTATACTGTATACGGTATACCGCCCAAGCCTAGTAGGACTTACTCTACCAGAGAAAAAGTGTCATCCATTTTCAGTTATCTCACATACACTATATCCCTAGTAATATCAGCATTCAGAACTAAAGGCTGTGACTATGACCCTAGTAGTGATTGCATTGTACTAAAGGATGTGACTATGAGAGACTATGACCCTAGTAGTGATTGCATTGTACTAAAGGCTGTGACTATGAGAGACTATGACCCTAGTAGTGATTGCATTGTACTAAAGGCTGTGACTATGAGAGACTATGACCCTAGTAGTGATTGTATTGTACTAAAGGCTGTGACTATGAGAGACTATGACCCTAGTAGTGATTGTATTGTACTAAAGGCTGTGACTATGAGAGACTATGACCCTAGTAGTGATTGTATTGTACTAAAGGCTGTGACTATGAGATACTATGACCCTAGTAGTGATTGTATTGTACTAAAGGCTGTGACTATGAGAGACTATGACCCTAGTAGTGATTGTATTTTCATCAATAATCATCTTATGAAAGTGATCAGTTCTCAACACCAAGCTCTCTTTTGAATGGATACGTCCCAAATAGCACCAAATTCCCTTTATAGTGCGCTACACTATGAAGGGAATAGGGTGCCATTTAGGATACACTTTTAGTGTCCAGTAGTAACAGTATGTGGTATTGAGAGAGTATAGATCGTCTCTCTCAGAGAGTATAGATCGTCTCTCTCAGCTAGTATAGATCGTCTCTCTCAGGGAGTATAGATCATCTCTCTCAGAGAGTATAGATCGTCTCTCTCAGATAGTATAGATCGTCTCTCTCAGATAGTATAGATCGTCTCTCTCAGAGAGAATAGATCGTCTCTCTCAGATAGTATAGATCGTCTCTCTCAGAGAGTATAGATCGTCTCTCTCAGATAGTATAGATCGTCTCTCTCAGATAGTATAGATTCTCTCTCTCAGATAGTATAGATCATCTCTCTCAGAGAGTATAGATCGTCTCTCTCAGAGAGTATAGATCGTCTCTCTCAGATAGTACAGATCGTCTCTCTCAGAGAGTATAGATCGTCTCTCTCAGAGAGTATAGATCATCTCTCTCAGATAGTATAGATTGTCTCTCTCAGAGAGAATAGATTGTCTCTCTCAGATAGTATAGATTGTCTCTCTCAGGGAGTATAGATCGTTTCTCTCAGAGAGTATAGATCATCTCTCTCAGAGAGTATAGATCGTCAGAGAGTATAGATCGTCTCTCTCAGATAGTATAGATCGTCTCTCTCAGAGAGAATAGATTGTCTCTCTCAGAGAGTATAGATCGTCAGGGACTATAGATTGTCTCTCTCAGAGAGAATAGATTGTCTCTGTCAGGCTAACACAGGAATTTGATAATCATTGGTCCCCTCCTGAGACAAACCAAGGCCTGGATTCGAAAACAATATGGGGGTAAGTGAAAGATCACACACCTTAAATAATATCCATATTTCATACTGCTGTGGTAAATCACACACCTTAAATAATATCCATATTTCATACTGCTGAGGTAAATCACACACCTTAAATAATATCCATATTTCATACTGCTGAGGTAAATCACACACCTTAAATAATATCCATATTTCATACTACTGAGGTAAATCACACACCTTAAATAATATCCATATTTCATACTGCTGAGGTAAATCACACACCTTAAATAATATCCATATTTCATACTGCTGAGGTAAATCTCACCCCTTAAATAATATCCGTAATACTGCTGAGGTAAATCACACACCTTAAATAATATCCATATTTCATACTGCTGAGGTAAATCACACACCTTAAATAATATCCATATTTCATACTGCTGAGGTAAATCACACACCTTAAATAATATCCATATTTCTTACTGCTGAGGTAAATCACACACCTTAAATAATATCCATATTTCATACTGCTGAGGTAAATCACACACCTTAAATAATATCCATATTTCATACTGCTGAGGTAAATCACACACCTTAAATAATATCCATATTTCATACTGCTGAGGTAAATCACACACCTTAAATAATATCCATATTTCATACTGCT
Organism: Brachymystax lenok tsinlingensis; assembly: GCA_030435695.1. Taxonomy (NCBI): domain Eukaryota; kingdom Metazoa; phylum Chordata; class Actinopteri; order Salmoniformes; family Salmonidae; genus Brachymystax; species Brachymystax lenok. Next base: position 32,233,362 of record CM059784.1, on the reverse strand, counting down.
GAGGTAAATCACACACCTTAAATAATATCCATATTTCATACTGCTGAGGTAAATCACACCTTAAATAATATCCATATTTCATACTGCTGAGGTAAATCACACACCTTAAATAATATCCATATTTCATACTGCTGAGGTAAATCACACACCTTAAATAATATCCATATTTCATACTGCTGAGGTAAATCACACACCTTAAATAATATCCATATTTCATACTGCTGAGGTAAATCACACACCTTAAATAATATCCATATTTCATACTGCTGAGGTAAATCACACACCTTAAATAATATCCATATTTCATACTGCTGAGGTAAATCACACACTTAAATAATATCCATATTTCATACTGCTGAGGTAAATCACACACCTTAAATAATATCCATATTTCATACTGCTGAGGTAAATCACACACCTTAAATAATATCCGTAATACTGCTGAGGTAAATCACACACCTTAAATAATATCCATATTTCATACTGCTGAGGTAAATCACACACCTTAAATAATATCCATATTTCATACTGCTGAGGTAAATCTCACACACCTTAAATAATATCCATATTTCATACTGCTGAGGTAAATCACACACCTTAAATAATATCCATATTTCATACTGCTGAGGTAAATCACACACCTTAAATAATATCCATATTTCATACTGCTGAGGTAAATCACACACCTTAAATAATATCCATATTTCATACTGCTGAGGTAAATCACACACCTTAAATAATATCCATATTTCATACTGCTGAGGTAAATCACACACCTTAAATAATATCCATATTTCATACTGCTGAGGTAAATCACACACCTTAAATAATATCCATATTTCATACTGCTGAGGTAAATCACACACCTTAAATAATATCCATATTTCATACTGCTGAGGTAAATCACACACCTTAAATAATATCCATATTTCATACTGCTGAGGTAAATCACACACCTTAAATAATATCCATATTTCATACTGCTGAGGTAAATCACACACCTTAAATAATATCCATATTTCATACTGCTGAGGTAAATCACACACCTTAAATAATATCCATATTTCATACTGCTGAGGTAAATCACACACTTTAAATAATATCCATAGTTCATACTAATGAGGTAAATCTTACCCCTTAAATAATATCCATATTTCATAGTAATGAGGTAAATCTCACCCCTTAAATAATATTTGTAATACTGCTGAGGTAAATCACACACCTTAAATAATATCCATATATCATACTGCTGAGGTAAATCACACACCTTAAATAATATCCATATTTCATACTGCTGAGGTAAATCACACACCTTAAATAATATCCATATTTCATACTACTGAGGTAAATCACACACCTTAAATAATATCCATATTTCATACTGCTGAGGTAAATCACACACCTTAAATAATATCCATATTTCATACTGCTGAGGTAAATCACACACCTTAAATAATATCCATATTTCATACTGCTGAGGTAAATCACACACCTTAAATAATATCCATATTTCATACTGCTGAGGTAAATCACACACCTTAAATAATATCCATATTTCATACTGCTGAGGTAAATCACACACCTTAAATAATATCCATATTTCATACTGCTGTGGTAAATCACACACCTTAAATAATATCCATATTTCATACTGCTGAGGTAAATCACACACCTTAAATAATATCCATATTTCATACTGCTGAGGTAAATCACACACCTTAAATAATATCCATATTTCATACTGCTGAGGTAAATCACACACCTTAAATAATATCCATATTTCATACTGCTGAGGTAAATCACACACCTTAAATAATATCCATATTTCATACTGCTGAGGTAAATCACACACCTTAAATAATATCCATATTTCATACTGCTGAGGTAAATCACACACCTTAAATAATATCCATATTTCATACTGCTGAGGTAAATCACACACCTTAAATAATATCCATATTTCATACTGCTGAGGTAAATCACACCTTAAATAATATCCATAGTTCAAGTAAATCTAATATATCCATATTTCATTAAATCACCCTAAATAATATCCGTATTTCATACTGCTGAGGTAAATCACACACCTTAAATAATATCCATATTTCATACTGCTGAGGTAAATCACACACCTTAAATAATATCCATATTTCATACTGCTGAGGTAAATCACACACCTTAAATAATATCCATATTTCATACTGCTGAGGTAAATCACACACCTTAAATAATATCCATATTTCATACTGCTGAGGTAAATCACACACCTTAAATAATATCCATATTTCATACTGCTGAGGTAAATCACACACCTTAAATAATATCCATATTTCATACTGCTGAGGTAAATCACACACCTTAAATAATATCCATATTTCATACTGCTGAGGTAAATCACACACCTTAAATAATATCCATATTTCATACTGCTGAGGTAAATCACACACCTTAAATAATATCCATATTTCATACTGCTGAGGTAAATCACACACCTTAAATAATATCCATATTTCATACTGCTGAGGTAAATCACACACCTTAAATAATATCCATATTTCATACTGCTGAGGTAAATCACACACCTTAAATAATATCCATATTTCATACTGCTGAGGTAAATCACACATCTTAAATAATATCCATATTTCATACTGCTGAGGTAAATCACACACCTTAAATAATATCCATATTTCATACTGCTGAGGTAAATCACACACCTTAAATAATATCCATATTTCATACTGCTGAGGTAAATCACACACCTTAAATAATATCCATATTTCATACAGCTGAGGTAAATCACACACCTTAAATAATATCCGTATTTCATACTGCTGAGGTAAATCACACTTTAAATAATATCCATAGTTCATACTAATGAGGTAAATCTTACCCCTTAAATAATATCCATATTTCATAGTAATGAGGTAAATCTCACCCCTTAAATAATATCCATATTTCATACTGCTGAGGTAAATCACACACCTTAAATAATATCCATATTTCATACTGCTGAGGTAAATCACACACCTTAAATAATATCCATATTTCATACTGCTGAGGTAAATCACACACCTTAAATAATATCCATATTTCATACTGCTGAGGTAAATCACACACCTTAAATAATATCCATATTTCATAGTAATGAGGTAAATCACACACCTTAAATAATATCCATATTTCATACTGCTGAGGTAAATCACACACCTTAAATAATATCCATATTTCATACTGCTGAGGTAAATCACACACCTTAAATAATATCCATATTTCATACTGCTGAGGTAAATCACACACCTTAAATAATATCCATATTTCATACTGCTGAGGTAAATCACACACCTTAAATAATATCCATATTTCATACTGCTGAGGTAAATCACACACCTTAAATAATATCCATATTTCATACTGCTGAGGTAAATCACACACCTTAAATAATATCCATATTTCATACTGCTGAGGTAAATCACACACCTTAAATAATATCCATATTTCATACTGCTGAGGTAAATCACACACCTTAAATAATATCCATATTTCATACTGCTGAGGTAAATCACACACCTTAAATAATATCCATATTTCATACTGCTGAGGTAAATCACACACCTTAAATAATATCCATATTTCATACTGCTGAGGTAAATCACACACCTTAAATAATATCCATATTTCATACTGCTGAGGTAAATCACACACCTTAAATAATATCCATATTTCATACAGCTGAGGTAAATCACACACCTTAAATAATATCCATATTTCATACTGCTGAGGTAAATCACACACCTTAAATAATATCCATATTTCATACTGCTGAGGTAAATCACACACCTTAAATAATATCCATATTTCATACTGCTGAGGTAAATCACACACCTTAAATAATATCCATATTTCATACTGCTGAGGTAAATCACACACCTTAAATAATATCCATATTTCATACTGCTGAGGTAAATCACACATCTTAAATAATATCCATATTTCATACTGCTGAGGTAAATCACACACCTTAAATAATATCCGTATTTCATACTGCTGAGGTAAATCACACACCTTAAATATTATCCATATTTCATACTGCTGAGGTAAATCACACACCTTAAATAATATCCATATTTCATACTACTGAAGTAAATCACACACCTTAAATAATATCCATATTTCATACTGCTGAGGTAAATCACACACCTTAAATAATATCCATATTTCATACTGCTGAGGGTAAATCACACTTTAAATAATATCCATAGTTCATACTAATGAGGTAAATCTTACCCTTAAATAATATCCATATTTCATAGTAATGAGGTAAATCTCACCTTAAATAATATCCATATTTCATACTGCTGAGGTAAATCACACACCTTAAATAATATCCATATTTCATACTGCTGAGGTAAATCACACACCTTAAATAATATCCATATTTCATACTGCTGAGGTAAATCACACACCTTAAATAATATCCATATTTCATACTGCTGAGGTAAATCACACTTTAAATAATATCCATAGTTCATACTAATGAGGTAAATCTTACCCCTTAAATAATATCCATATTTCATAGTAATGAGGTAAATCTCACCCCTTAAATAATATCCGTAATACTGCTGAGGTAAATCACACACCTTAAATAATATCCATATTTCATACTGCTGAGGTAAATCACACACCTTAAATAATATCCATATTTCATACTGCTGAGGTAAATCACACACTTTAAATAATATCCATATTTCATACTAATGAGGTAAATCTTACCCCTTAAATAATATCCATATTTCATAGTAATGAGGTAAATCTCACCCCTTAAATAATATCCGTAATACTGCTGAGGTAAATCACACACCTTAAATAATATCCATATTTCATACAGCTGAGTTAAATCACACACCTTAAATAATATCCATATTTTATACAGCTGAGGTAAATCACACACCTTAAATAATATCCGTATTTCATACTGCTGAGGTAAATCACACTTTAAATAATATCCATAGTTCATACTAATGAGGTAAATCTTACCCCTTAAATAATATCCATATTTCATAGTAATGAGGTAAATCTCACCCCTTAAATAATATCCATATTTCATACTGCTGAGGTAAATCACACACCTTAAATAATATCCATATTTCATACTGCTGAGGTAAATCACACACCTTAAATAATATCCGTAATACTGCTGTGGTAAATCACACACCTTAAATAATATCCATATTTCATACTGCTGAGGTAAATCACACACCTTAAATAATATCCATATTTCATACTGCTGAGGTAAATCACACACCTTAAATAATATCCGTAATACTGCTGAGGTAAATCACACACCTTAAATAATATCCATATTTCATACAGCTGAGGTAAATCACACACCTTAAATAATATCCATATTTCATACTGCTGTGGTAAATCACACACCTTAAATAATATCCATATTTCATACTGCTGAGGTAAATCACACACCTTAAATAATATCCATATTTCATACTGCTGAGGTAAATCACACACCTTAAATAATATCCATATTTCATACTGCTGAGGTAAATCACACACCTTAAATAATAACCATATTTCATACAGCTGAGGTAAATCACACATCTTAAATAATATCCATATTTCATACTGCTGAGGTAAATCACACACCTTAAATAATATCCGTATTTCATACTGCTGAGGTAAATCACACACCTTAAATATTATCCGTATTTCATACTGCTGAGGTAAATCACACACCTTAAATAATATCCATATTTCATACTACTGAGGTAAATCCCACACCTTAAATAATATCCATATTTCATACTGCTGAGGTAAATCACACATCTTAAATAATATCCATATTTCATACTGCTGAGGTAAATCACACTTTAAATAATATCCATAGTTCATACTAATGAGGTCAATCTTACCTTAAATAATATCCATATTTCATAGTATTGAGGTAAATCTCACCCTTAAATAATATCCGTAATACTGCTGAGGTAAATCACACACCTTAAATAGTATCCATATTTCATACAGCTGAGGTAAATCACACACCTTAAATAATATCCATATTTCATAGTAATGAGGTAAATCTCACACACCTTAAATAATATCCGTAATACTGCTGAGGTAAATCACATACCTTAAATAATATCCATATTTCATACTGCTGAGGTAAATCACACACCTGAAATAATATCCATATTTCATACAGCTGAGGTAAATCACACACCTTAAATAATATCCATATTTCATACTGCTGTGGTAAATCACACACCTTAAATAATATCCATATTTCATACTGCTGTGGTAAATCACACACCTTAAATAATATCCATATTTCATACTGCTGAGGTAAATCACACATCTTAAATAATATCCATATTTCATACTGCTGAGGTAAATCACACACCTTAAATAATATCCATATTTCATACTGCTGAGGTAAATCACACACCTTAAATATTATCCATTTCATACTGCTGAGGTAAATCACACACCTTAAATAATATCCATATTTCATACTACTGAAGTAAATCACACACCTTAAATAATATCCATATTTCATACTGCTGAGGTAAATCACACACCTTAAATAATATCCATATTTCATACTGCTGAGGTAAATCACACTTTAAATAATATCCATAGTTCATACTAATGAGGTAAATCTTACCCTTAAATAATATCCATATTTCATAGTAATGAGGTAAATGTCACCCCTTAAATAATATCCATATTTCATACTGCTGAGGTAAATCACACACCTTAAATAATATCCATATTTCATACTGCTGAGGTAAATCACACACCTTAAATAATATCCGTAATACTGCTGTGGTAAATCACACACCTTAAATAATATCCATATTTCATACTGCTGAGGTAAATCACACACCTTAAATAATATCCATATTTCATACTGCTGAGGTAAATCACACACCTTAAATAATATCCGTAATAACTGCTGAGGTAAATCACACACCTTAAATAATATCCATATTTCATACAGCTGAGGTAAATCACACACCTTAAATAATATCCATATTTCATACTGCTGTGGTAAATCACACACCTTAAATAATATCCATATTTCATACTGCTGAGGTAAATCACACACCTTAAATAATATCCATATTTCATACTGCTGAGTTAAATCACACACCTTAAATAATATCCATATTTCATACTGCTGAGGTAAATCACACACCTTAAATAATAACCATATTTCATACAGCTGAGGTAAATCACACATCTTAAATAATATCCATATTTCATACTGCTGAGGTAAATCACACACCTTAAATATTATCCGTATTTCATACTGCTGAGGTAAATCACACACCTTAAATAATATCCATATTTCATACTACTGAGGTAAATCACACACCTTAAATAATATCCATATTTCATACTGCAGAGGTAAATCACACACCTTAAATAATATCCATATTTCATACTGCTGAGGTAAATCACACTTTAAATAATATCCATAGTTCATACTAATGAGGTAAATCTTACCCCTTAAATAATATCCATATTTCATAGTAATGAGGTAAATCTCACCCTTAAATAATATCCGTAATACTGCTGAGGTAAATCACACACTTAAATAATATCCATATTTCATACTGCTGAGGTAAATCACACACCTTAAATAATATCCATATTTCATACTGCTGAGGTAAATCACACTTTAAATAATATCCATAGTTCATACTAATGAGGTAAATCTTACCCCTTAAATAATATCCATATTTCATAGTAATGAGGTAAATCTCACCCCTTAAATAATATCCGTAATACTGCTGAGGTAAATCACACACCTTAAATAATATCCATATTTCATACAGCTGAGTTAAATCACACACCTTAAATAATATCCATATTTTATACAGCTGAGGTAAATCACACACCTTAAATAATATCCATATTTCATACTGCTGAGGTAAATCACACACCTTAAATAATATCCATAGTTCATACTAATGAGGTAAATCACACACCTTAAATAATATCCATATTTCATAGTAATGAGGTAAATCTCACACCTTAAATAATATCCATATTTCATACTGCTGAGGTAAATCACACACCTTAAATAATATCCATATTTCATACTGCTGAGGTAAATCACACACCTTAAATAATATCCGTATTTCATACTGCTGTGGTAAATCACACACCTTAAATAATATCCATATTTCATACTGCTGAGGTAAATCACACACCTTAAATAATATCCATATTTCATACTGCTGAGGTAAATCACACACCTTAAATAATATCCATATTTCATACTGCTGAGGTAAATCACACACCTTAAATAATATCCATATTTCATACAGCTGAGGTAAATCACACACCTTAAATAATATCCATATTTCATACTGCTGAGGTAAATCACACACCTTAAATAATATCCATATTTCATACTGCTGAGGTAAATCACACACCTTAAATAATATCCATGTTTCATACTGCTGAGGTAAATCACACACCTTAAATATTATCCATATTTCATACTGCTGAGGTAAATCACACACCTTAAATAATATCCATATTTCATACTACTGAGTAAATCACACACCTTAAATAATATCCATATTTCATACTGCTGAGGTAAATCACACATCTTAAATAATATCCATATTTCATACTGCTGAGGTAAATCACACTTTAAATAATATCCATAGTTCATACTAATGAGGTCAATCTTACCCCTTAAATAATATCCATATTTCATAGTATTGAGGTAAATCTCACCCCTTAAATAATATCCGTAATACTGCTGAGGTAAATCACACACCTTAAATAGTATCCATATTTCATACAGCTGAGGTAAATCACACACCTTAAATAATATCCATATTTCATAGTAATGAGGTAAATCTCACCCCTTAAATAATATCCGTAATACTGCTGAGGTAAATCACATACCTTAAATAATATCCATATTTCATACTGCTGAGGTAAATCACACACCTGAAATAATATCCATATTTCATACAGCTGAGGTAAATCACACACCTTAAATAATATCCATATTTCATACTGCTGTGGTAAATCACACACCTTAAATAATATCCATATTTCATACTGCTGTGGTAAATCACACACCTTAAATAATATCCATATTTCATACTGCTGAGGTAAATCACACATCTTAAATAATATCCATATTTCATACTGCTGAGGTAAATCACACACCTTAAATAATATCCGTATTTCATACTGCTGAGGTAAATCACACACCTTAAATATTATCCGTATTTCATACTGCTGAGGTAAATCACACACCTTAAATAATATCCATATTTCATACTACTGAAGTAAATCACACACCTTAAATAATATCCATATTTCATACTGCTGAGGTAAATCACACACCTTAAATAATATCCATATTTCATACTGCTGAGGTAAATCACACTTTAAATAATATCCATAGTTCATACTAATGAGGTAAATCTTACCCCTTAAATAATATCCATATTTCATAGTAATGAGGTAAATGTCACCCCTTAAATAATATCCATATTTCATACTGCTGAGGTAAATCACACACCTTAAATAATATCCATATTTCATACTGCTGAGGTAAATCACACACCTTAAATAATATCCGTAATACTGCTGTGGTAAATCACACACCTTAAATAATATCCATATTTCATACTGCTGAGGTAAATCACACACCTTAAATAATATCCATATTTCATACTGCTGAGGTAAATCACACACCTTAAATAATATCCGTAATACTGCTGAGGTAAATCACACACCTTAAATAATATCCATATTTCATACAGCTGAGGTAAATCACACACCTTAAATAATATCCATATTTCATACTGCTGTGGTAAATCACACACCTTAAATAATATCCATATTTCATACTGCTGAGGTAAATCACACACCTTAAATAATATCCATATTTCATACTGCTGAGTTAAATCACACACCTTAAATAATATCCATATTTCATACTGCTGAGGTAAATCACACACCTTAAATAATAACCATATTTCATACAGCTGAGGTAAATCACACATCTTAAATAATATCCATATTTCATACTGCTGAGGTAAATCACACACCTTAAATATTATCCGTATTTCATACTGCTGAGGTAAATCACACACCTTAAATAATATCCATATTTCATACTACTGAGGTAAATCACACACCTTAAATAATATCCATATTTCATACTGCAGAGGTAAATCACACACCTTAAATAATATCCATATTTCATACTGCTGAGGTAAATCACACTTTAAATAATATCCATAGTTCATACTAATGAGGTAAATCTTACCCCTTAAATAATATCCATATTTCATAGTAATGAGGTAAATCTCACCCCTTAAATAATATCCGTAATACTGCTGAGGTAAATCACACACCTTAAATAATATCCATATTTCATACTGCTGAGGTAAATCACACACCTTAAATAATATCCATATTTCATACTGCTGAGGTAAATCACACACCTTAAATAATATCCGTAATACTGCTGAGGTAAATCACACACCTTAAATAATATCCATATTTCATACAGCTGAGGTAAATCACACACCTTAAATAATATCCATATTTCATACTGCTGTGGTAAATCACACACCTTAAATAATATCCATATTTCATACTGCTGAGGTAAATCACACACCTTAAATAATATCCATATTTCATACTGCTGAGGTAAATCACACACCTTAAATAATATCCATATTTCATACTGCTGAGGTAAATCACACACCTTAAATAATAACCATATTTCATACAGCTGAGGTAAATCACACATCTTAAATAATATCCATATTTCATACTGCTGAGGTAAATCACACACCTTAAATAATATCCGTATTTCATACTGCTGAGGTAAATCACACACCTTAAATATTATCCGTATTTCATACTGCTGAGGTAAATCACACACCTTAAATAATATCCATATTTCATACTACTGAGGTAAATCCCACACCTTAAATAATATCCATATTTCATACTGCTGAGGTAAATCACACATCTTAAATAATATCCATATTTCATACTGCTGAGGTAAATCACACTTTAAATAATATCCATAGTTCATACTAATGAGGTCAATCTTACCCCTTAAATAATATCCATATTTCATAGTATTGAGGTAAATCTCACCCCTTAAATAATATCCGTAATACTGCTGAGGTAAATCACACACCTTAAATAGTATCCATATTTCATACAGCTGAGGTAAATCACACACCTTAAATAATATCCATATTTCATAGTAATGAGGTAAATCTCACCCCTTAAATAATATCCGTAATACTGCTGAGGTAAATCACATACCTTAAATAATATCCATATTTCATACTGCTGAGGTAAATCACACACCTGAAATAATATCCATATTTCATACAGCTGAGGTAAATCACACACCTTAAATAATATCCATATTTCATACTGCTGTGGTAAATCACACACCTTAAATAATATCCATATTTCATACTGCTGTGGTAAATCACACACCTTAAATAATATCCATATTTCATACTGCTGAGGTAAATCACACATCTTAAATAATATCCATATTTCATACTGCTGAGGTAAATCACACACCTTAAATAATATCCGTATTTCATACTGCTGAGGTAAATCACACACCTTAAATATTATCCGTATTTCATACTGCTGAGGTAAATCACACACCTTAAATAATATCCATATTTCATACTACTGAAGTAAATCACACACCTTAAATAATATCCATATTTCATACTGCTGAGGTAAATCACACACCTTAAATAATATCCATATTTCATACTGCTGAGGTAAATCACACTTTAAATAATATCCATAGTTCATACTAATGAGGTAAATCTTACCCCTTAAATAATATCCATATTTCATAGTAATGAGGTAAATGTCACCCCTTAAATAATATCCATATTTCATACTGCTGAGGTAAATCACACACCTTAAATAATATCCATATTTCATACTGCTGAGGTAAATCACACACCTTAAATAATATCCGTAATACTGCTGTGGTAAATCACACACCTTAAATAATATCCATATTTCATACTGCTGAGGTAAATCACACACCTTAAATAATATCCATATTTCATACTGCTGAGGTAAATCACACACCTTAAATAATATCCGTAATACTGCTGAGGTAAATCACACACCTTAAATAATATCCATATTTCATACAGCTGAGGTAAATCACACACCTTAAATAATATCCATATTTCATACTGCTGTGGTAAATCACACACCTTAAATAATATCCATATTTCATACTGCTGAGGTAAATCACACACCTTAAATAATATCCATATTTCATACTGCTGAGTTAAATCACACACCTTAAATAATATCCATATTTCATACTGCTGAGGTAAATCACACACCTTAAATAATAACCATATTTCATACAGCTGAGGTAAATCACACATCTTAAATAATATCCATATTTCATACTGCTGAGGTAAATCACACACCTTAAATATTATCCGTATTTCATACTGCTGAGGTAAATCACACACCTTAAATAATATCCATATTTCATACTACTGAGGTAAATCACACACCTTAAATAATATCCATATTTCATACTGCAGAGGTAAATCACACACCTTAAATAATATCCATATTTCATACTGCTGAGGTAAATCACACTTTAAATAATATCCATAGTTCATACTAATGAGGTAAATCTTACCCCTTAAATAATATCCATATTTCATAGTAATGAGGTAAATCTCACCCCTTAAATAATATCCGTAATACTGCTGAGGTAAATCACACACCTTAAATAATATCCATATTTCATACTGCTGAGGTAAATCACACACCTTAAATAATATCCATATTTCATACTGCTGAGGTAAATCACACTTTAAATAATATCCATAGTTCATACTAATGAGGTAAATCTTACCCCTTAAATAATATCCATATTTCATAGTAATGAGGTAAATCTCACCCCTTAAATAATATCCGTAATACTGCTGAGGTAAATCACACACCTTAAATAATATCCATATTTCATACAGCTGAGGTAAATCACACACCTTAAATAATATCCATATTTCATACAGCTGAGGTAAATCACACATCTTAAATAATATCCACATTTCATAGTAATGAGGTAAATCTCACCCCTTAAATAATATCCGTAATACTGCTGAGGTAAATCACATACCTTAAATAATATCCATATTTCATACTGCTGAGGTAAATCACACACCTTAAATAATATTCATAGTTCATACTGCTGAATGAATGTTCACCTAGATTTACCTCAGCAGTTTATTTCCCGTTACTCATAAAAGACGCAACAGACACCACACACACAGGCAGGCATGAGGCAGACAGGAGGCAAACTGGGCTGGGCTGGCAGGAGGCAGGATGGGCTGACAGGAGGCAGGCATGAGGCAGGCAGGAGGCAAACTGGGCTGGGCTTGCAGGAGGCAGGCTGGGAAGGCAGGAGGCAGACAGGCTGGGCTGGCATGAGGCAGGCATGAGGCAGGCTGGGCTGGCAGGATGCAGGAAGGAGGCGGGCTGGCAGGAGGCAGGCAGGCAGGAGGCAGGCTGTGCTGGGCTGGCATGAGGCAGGCATGAGGCAGGCAGGAGGCAGGCTGGGCTGGCAGTATGCAGGAAGGAGGCGGGCTGGCAGGAGGCAGGCAGGCAGGAGGCAGGCTGGGCTGGGCTGGCAGGAGGCAGGCTGGGCAGGTAGGAGGCAGGCTGGGCTGGGCTGGCAGGAGGCAGGCTTGGCAGGCAGGAGGCAGGCTGGGCTGGGCTGGCAGGAGGCAGGCTTGGCTGGCAGGAGGCAGGCTGGGCTGGGCTGGCAAGAGGTAGGCAGGACGCCAGCTGGGCTGGCAGGAGGCAGGCTGGGGTGGCTGGGCACAGAGGAATAGTGTTCAAAGTGTCTCCGTTTAGGGCATGGTTTGGATGTCAACAGCAGAATGAATAAATCATATTCCCTCTAGTTACATTTGATGTAAGAACTGATGTGATATGACTTCTAGCTAGTTTAGGCTCGACCAACAGAACACACAGATGTAGGGAGACCATGTCTGCGTTCCGTAATGGCACACTAAATAGTGCACAATTTTTTACCAGAGGCCAGAGGGAATAGGGAGCTATTTGGGACACATGCTGTTACATTATGCAGTAGTTGTACTGCTTTGTGATAGTGTTTGGGTTATTTCACTTATAGTGGAAATGTAAAATTATGATGTAATATATTGATAAACGTAATGTGATGCATTGCTATTCAACCCACTGCTTATGTCGTTTCTGAGTATTCATCAGTAGATGTATTTGGGGGAGTGAGTTTGTGTGGAATATATTAGTCTGTGTGAATGTGTGTGTGTGTGTGTGTGGGATGTGTGTGTGTTTATGTGGATAATTGTGTGTGTGTTTTAGTGTGTGTGCGTCCATCGGTGTGCATGTGTGTGTTTGGGTATACTGAGCCAGGTCACACCAGATCCACTGCAGTAGTAGACGTTTGTCCAGGTCCCCAGGATGTCAGGAGATGCATTCAATACCGTCCACTAGGGGCAACGGTGAGCACTGTTGCTATCTAGTAGGGAGATGCCTTCAGTACCGTCCACTAGGGGCAACAGTGAGCACTGTTACCATCTAGTAGGGAGATGCATTCAGTACCGTCCACTAGGTGCAACGGTGAGCACTGTTACCATCTAGTAGGGAGATGCCTTCAGTACCGTCCACTAGGGGCAACCTGAGTGCCTAGTACCATCTAGTAGGGAGATGCATTCAGTACCATCCACTAGGGGCAACCTGAGTGCCTAGTACCATCTAGTAGGGAGATGCCTTCAGTACCGTCCACTAGGGGCAACTTGAGTGCCTAGTACCATCTAGTAGGGAGATGCCTTCAGTACCGTCCACTAGGGGCAACGGTGAGCACTGTTACCATCTAGTAGGGAGATGCATTCAATACCGTCCACTAGGGGCAACGGTGAGCACTGTTACTATCTAGTAGGGAGATAACTTCAGTACCGTCCACTAGGGGCAACCTGAGTGCCTAGTACCATCTAGTAGGGAGAAGCCTTCAGTACCATCCACTAGGGGCAACCTGAGTGCCTAGTACCATCTAGTAGGGAGATGCCTTCAGTTCCGTCCACTAGGGGCAACCTGAGTGCCTAGTACCATCTTGTAGGGAGATACGTTCAGTACCGTCCACTAGGGGCAACCTGAGTGCCTAGTACCATCTAGTAGGGAGATGCCTTCAGTACCGTCCACTAGGGGCAACCTGAGTGCCTAGTACCATCTAGTAGGGAGATGCCTTCAGTACCGTCCACTAGGGGCAACCTGAGTGCCTAGTACCATCTTGTAGAGAGATACGTTCAGTACCGTCCACTAGGGGCAACCTGAGTACCTAGTACCATCTAGTAGGGAGATGCCTTCAGTACCGTCCACTAGGTGCAACCTGAGTGCCTAGTACCATCTTGTAGAGAGATACGTTCAGTACCGTCCACTAGGGAAAACCTGAGTGCCTAGTACCATCTAGTAGGGAGATGCCATCAGTACCGTCCACTGGGGCAACGGTGAGCACTGTTACCATCTAGTAGGGAGATGCATTCAGTACCGTCCAGTAGGGGCAACAGTGAGCACTGTTACCATCTAGTAGGGAGATTCATTCAGTACCGTCCACTAGGGGCAACGGTGAGCACTGTTACTATCTAGTAGGGAGATGCCTTCAGTACTGTCCACTAGGGGCAACCTGAGTGCCTAGTACCATCTAGTAGGGAGATACGTTCAGTACCGTCCACTAGGTGCAACCTGAGTGCCTAGTACCATCTTGTAGGGAGATACGTTCAGTACCGTCCACTAGGGGCAACCTGAGTGCCTAGTACCATCTAGTAGGGAGATGCCTTCAGTACCGTCCACTAGGGGCAACGGTGAGCACTGTTACCATCTAGTAGGGAGATGCATTCAGTATCGTTCACTAGGGGCAACCTGAGTGCCTAGTACCATCTAGTAGGGAGATGCATTCAGTACCGTCCACTAGGGGCAACCTGAGTGCCTAGTACCATCTAGTAGGGAGATGCCTTCAGTACCGTCCACTAGGGGCAACGGTGAGCACTGTTACCATCTAGTAGGGAGATGCATTCAGTACCGTTCACTAGGGGAAACCTGAGTGCCTAGTACCATCTAGTAGGGAGATGCCTTCAGTACCGTCCACTAGGGGCAACCTGAGTGCCTAGTACCATCTAGTATGGAGATGCCTTCAGTACCGTCCACTAGGGGCAACGGTGAGCACTGTTACCATCTAGTAGGGAGATGCATTCAGTTCCGTCCATTAGGGGCAATGGTGAGCACTGTTACCATCTAGTAGGGAGGAGCATTCAGTACCGTCCAGTAGGGGTAACCTGAGTGCCTAGTACCATCTAGTAGGGAGATGCCTTCAGTACCGTCAACTAGGGGCAACTTGAGTACCTAGTACCATCTAGTAGGGAGATGCCTTCAGTACCGCCCAGTAGGGGCAACGGTGAGCACTGTTACCATCTAGTAGGGAGATGCATTCAGTACCGTCCAGCAGGGGCAACAGTGAGCACTGTTACCATCTAGTAGGGAGATTCATTCAGTACCGTCCACTAGGGGCAACGGTGAGCACTGTTACTATCTAGTAGGGAGATGCCTTAAGTACCGTCCACTAGGGGCAACGGTGAGCACTGTTACCATCTAGTAGGGAGATGCCATCAGTACCGTCCACTGGGGCAACCTGAGTGCCTAGTACCATCTAGTAGGGAGATACGTTCAGTACCGTCCACTAGGGGCAACCTGAGTGCCTAGTACCATCTAGTAGGGAGATACGTTCAGTACCGTCCACTAGGTGCAACCTGAGTGCCTAGTACCATCTTGTAGGGAGATACGTTCAGTACCGTCCACTAGGGGCAACCTGAGTGCCTAGTACCATCTAGTAGGGAGATGCCTTCAGTACCGTCCACTAGGGGCAACGGTGAGCACTGTTAACATCTAGTAGGGAGATGCATTCAGTACCATCCACTAGGGGCAATGGTGAGCACTGTTACCATCTAGTAGGGAGGAGCATTCAGTACCGTCCAGTAGGGGTAACCTGAGTGCCTAGTACCATCTAGTAGGGAGATGCCTTCAGTACCGTCCAGTAGGGGCAACGGTGAGCACTGTTACCATCTAGTAGGGAGATGCATTCAGTACCGTCCACTAGGGGCAACAGTGAGCACTGTTACCATCTAGTAGGGAGATGCATTCAGTACCGTCCACTAGGGGCAACGGTGAGCACTGTTACCATCTAGTAGGGAGATGCATTCAGTACCGTCCAGTAGGGGCAACAGTGAGCACTGTTACCATCTAGTAGGGAGATTCATTCAGTACCGTCCACTAGGGGCAACGGTGAGCACTGTTACCATCTAGTAGGGAGATGCCTTCAGTACCGTCCACTAGGGGCAACGGTGAGCACTGTTACTATCTAGTAAGGAGATGCCTTCAGTACCGTCCACTAGGGGCAACGGTGAGCACTGTTACCATCTAGTAGGGAGATGCCATCAGTACCGTCCACTAGGGGCAACGGTGAGCCCTGTTACCATTGAAGTAGGGGCAACGGTGAGCACTGTTACCATCTAGTAGGGAGATGCATTCAGTACCGTCCACTAGGGGCAACGGTGAGCACTGTTACTATCTAGTAGGGAGATGCCTTCAGTACCGTCCACTAGGGGCAATGGTGAGCACTGTTACCATCTAGTAGGGAGATGCCTTCAGTACCGTCCACTAGGGGCAACGGTGAGCACTGTTACTATCTAGTAGGGAGATGCATTCAGTACCATCCACTATGGGCAATCTGAGTACCTAGTACCATCTAGTAGGGAGATGCATTCAGTACCGTCCACTAAGGGCAACGGTGAGCACTGTTACCATCTAGTAGGGAGATGCATTTAGTACCATCCCCTAGGGTCAACCTGAGGGCCTAGTACCATCTAGTAGGGAGATGCATTCACTACCATCCACTATGGGCAATCTGAGTACCTAGTACCATCTAGTAGGGAGATGCCTTCAGTACCATCCACTATGGGCAACCTCAGTGCCTAGTACCATCTAGTAGGCTGGCAGCTTGCTAGGGTGTTGAGGACAGGAATTGAGGTGGGTTTAAACCATGAGCTACGGAGGATCAAGGCCAAATCTGTTGTTAGTTTCTGGATGTTCTACTTCACTTCAGAGAGAGACAGAAACAGAGAGACAGAAACAGAGAGACAGAGACAGAGAGAGAGACAGAGAGAGAGAGAGAGAGGGGGAGAGAGAGAGAGAGAGAGAGAGAGAGAGAGAGAGAGAGAGAGAGAGAGAGAGAGAGAGATCACCTTTTGGAAAGACACCAGAAAAAAGCCAAGTAAACCTCAGTGCTATTTGGCTCTAAACAGTACACAGACTGTATCTGACCACTGTGACTGATAGAAAAGTCAATGATCACAGCCTGGCCATAGAGACCAGCCGTCACAGACAGATATGGCTACCCAGAGAGAATAGCCTGGCCATAGAGACCGGTCGTCACAGACAGATCTGGCTACCCAGAGAGGACAGCCTGGCCATAGAGATCAGCCGTCACAGACAGATATGTCCCAGAGAGAATAGCCTGGCCATAGAGACCAGCCGTCACAGACAGATCTGGCTACCCAGAGAGGACAGCCTGGCCATAGAGACCAGCCGTCACAGACGGATATGTCCCAGAGAGGACAGGCTGGCCATAGAGAACGGTCGTCACAGACAGATCTGTCCCAGAGAGGACAGGCTGGCCATAGAGACCGGTCGTCACAGACAGATCTGTCCCAGAGAGGACAGGTTGTGCTCACTCTGCACTCAGAGAGAGGTCGAGACAGAGCTAGCTGCACGTTCTCCTACACTGCCAGAGCTATAAATAACTATACAGACTTACAGGCAATTTTCTTCTTCAAAACTGAAAACAAAAATCCAAGATCTATTTGGAGAAAAAAACGTTTGTGCCATATTAGCTGCAAAATACAGTATGTAGCTACCTGCCACACCTGTAGGGACAGCCAATGGAACGACCAACCATATCATTACTACCTGTGTGTTTCACCTGTAGAGACAGCCAATGGACCGACCAACCATATCATTACTACCTGTGTGTTTCACCTGTAGAGACAGCCAATGGACCGACCAACCATATCATTACTACCTGTGTGTTTCACCTGTAGAGACAGCCAATGGACCGACCAACCATATCATTACTACCTGTGTGTTTCACCTGTAGAGACAGCCAATGGAACGACCAACCATATCATTACTACCTGTGTGTTTCACCTGTAGAGACAGCCAATGGAACGACCAACCATATCATTACTACCTGTGTGTTTCACCTGTAGAGACAGCCAATGGAACGACCAACCATATCATTACTACCTGTGTGTTTCACCTGTAGAGACAGCCAATGGAACAACCAACCATATCATTGCTACCTGTGTGTTTCTCAGTATTTCATTACTGTCCTCATTCATTTCTTACTGAATTGACCTGGTAATTGTTATTACCCATTGAGTTAATGATCTACCTGCAACATGTTTCATTACATATGTGCCTATATGTTTGCCTTGGTAATGTATGTGGTAACAGGTTCTATGCTAGCGAAGCCTTTTGAATTTGAATTTTTTTTCTCCCCAAAACCCCCAGGACAGCAACACAATTAGACCTAACCAAATCATGAGAAAACATAAAGATAATTACTTGACACATTGGAAAGAATTTACTAAAAAAACTGAGCAAACTGGAATGCTATTTGGCCCTAAACAGAGTATACACAGTGGCTAAATACCTGACCACTGTGACTGACCCAAACTTAAGGAAAGCTTTGACTATGTACAGATTCAGTGAGCATAGCCTCGCTATTGAGAAAGGCCGCCGAAGGCAGACCTGGCTCTCAAGAGAAGACAGGCTACGTTCACACTGCCCACAAAATGAGGTGGAAACTGAGCTGCACTTCCTAACCTCCTGCCAAATGTATGACCATATTAGAGACATATTACCCTCAGATTACACAGATCCACCAAAAAATTGAAAACAAACCGATTTTGATAAACTCCCATATCTACTGGGTGTAATACCACAGTGTGCCATCACAGCAGCAAGATTTGTGACCTGTTGCCACAAGAAAAGGGCAACAAGTGAAGAACAAACACCACTGTAAATACAACCCATATTTATGTTTAATTATTTTCCTTTTTGTACTTTAACTATTTGCACATCGTTACAACACTGTATATATACATAAGGTGACATTTGTAATGTCTTTATTCTTTTGGAACTTCTGTGAGTGTAATGTTTACTGTTACTTTTTATTGTTTATTTCACTTTTGTTTATTATCTATTTCACTTGCTTTGGCAATGTAAACATATGTTTCCCATGCCAATAAAGCCCCTTGAATTGAATTGAGAGAGAAAGAGATAGATAGAGAGAGAACAGCCATTTGTTAATCCATCCTACTGTGCATGACGTTTTAAACAAACTAATGGGATTTGGAAATTGGAATGAATTCCTGTAATTTGGAGAGATGGCATTAAGCCTGTCCCTTATGATTTGGAATCATAAATAAAATCTTCATTCAACTGTAATCCTTACGTACTCAGTGTAAAAGGTTTCAATTGGCTGTTCTGTAGTGGTTGGATGGAGATGGAGAGAGTTTGATTAGTGTCAGCTTTATTGTAGCTCAGCCATCTCTTATCTCAGATGTAATGTGTTGTTTTATTACGGTGGACTGTGAAGGGAGGTGGTGTGGTGCCGTCTCTGTGTGTGGCACCTGGCTATTTACCCTTGGATGATCTCAATAGGACCGCAGTGTTTTAGTTTACAGTGCTGTCTGTCTGTGTCCTGGTCATTACAGAGTGTGTGTGTGTGTGTGTGTGTGTGTGTGTGTGTGTGTGTGTGTGTGTGTGTGTGTGTGTGTGTGTGTGTGTGTGTGTGTGTGTGTGTGTGTGTGTGTGTGTGTGTGTGTGTGTGTGTGTGTGTGTGTGTGTGTGTGTGTGTGTGTGTGTGTGTGAATAATGACCTGCAGGAGACCAAGACAAGCCTAAGTGCTAGCACCACCAGGACTCAGGCGTCAGCAATAACACCAGGTCGACCTCTCCTCCTCTCCCCTCCCCTCCCCTCCCCTCCCCTCTCCTGTCCCCTCCCCTCCTCTCCTCTCCTCTCCTCTGTTCTCTCAATACAAAGTCAAGGGTGGGATATTACAATATAAAGTGCAGTGAATTCCAGCCTCATCGTTAGCTCAATGTCAGAGGGAGGTGTATAAGGGAGGTGTATATATGTGTTTCTGATGCTCTGATCCTGCCGTGTTGATGACTCATGACTCACAACGCAGTAAAAGGGATACACTGACAAGAGTCGGATTTGTTTAGAAGCATTATCTCTTGTGAAGCACACACTGTTTTGGGAGTGACAAATGTAATTCTTCTTTCTGAATAATGGTGTGTTGAAGCTTGATTTCTCCCATAGAAACTGTCTGTGTGAGCTGCAGTCTGTGTTTGATCTGAAGACAGCTGTGCTATCACACACAGAGAGATAAGACTGAGCATTCTGCTTCACGTCTCCTCTTCTCCTCGTCTCCTCTTCTCCTCGTCTCCACTTCTCCACGTCTCCTCTTCTCCTCGTCTCCACTTCTCCACGTCTCCTCTTCTCCTCGTCTCCTCTTCTCCTCGTCTCCACTTCTCCACGTCTCCTCTTCTCCTCGTCTCCACTTCTCCACGTCTCCTCTTCTCCTCGTCTCCTCTTCTCCTCGTCTCCTCTTCTCCTCGTCTCCACTTCTCCACGTCTCCTCTTCTCCTCGTCTCCACTTCTCCACGTCTCCTCTTCTCCTCGTCTCCACTTCTCCACGTCTCCTCTTCTCCTCGTCTCCTCTTCTCCTCGTCTCCACTTCTCCACGTCTCCTCTTCTCCTCGTCTCCACTTCTCCACGTCTCCTCTTCTCCTCGTCTCCACTTCTCCACGTCTCCTCTTCTCCTCGTCTCCTCTTCTCCTCGTCTCCACTTCTCCACGTCTCCTCTTCTCCTCGTCTCCACTTCTCCACGTCTCCTCTTCTCCTCGTCTCCACTTCTCCACGTCTCCTCTTCTCCTCGTCTCCTCTTCTCCTCGTATCCTTTTCTCCACACACAAGGAGGAATATTAAATGGATCCTTGTGTGATGGACAGACAGTAAACAAAAAGAGAAGTCCCAGTACCTCGCGGTGCAACTGGTTCAATGACAAGGGATGCATTACCTAATAGAGCTGGCAGGGGTAGGGCGTGAATGTCTGTCTGATAAAGCTGGGTTACAGTACTTTAATCAATCACTAAGAACTGCAGCCAATTTAGGAAGAAGCCTGACATCCCAGATAGGCTTTCAGACAGGATTAGAAAAACTGAATGGAGAAGAGAGAAAAGAGGAGAGAGGGCAGACATCTGCTAGAGTCTGAACACAGCTAGAAGGACTCTGACTGGTGTTACTGCAGGATGGTCTGACTTCCTCCACCTGCCATATTGAAACACAGCTCTCTCTTGAATGACATCTCTCTCTCAATTCAATTTCAATCTAAGCGAATTCATTGCCATGGGTAACATATGTTTACATTGCCAAAGCAAGTGAAATAGATAATAAACAAAAGTGAAATAAACAATAAAAAATGAACAGTAAACATTACACTCACAGAAGTTCAAGAAGAATAAAGACATTACAAATGTCATAGTATGTCTTTATACGGTGTTGTAACAACGTGCAAATAGTTAAAGTACAAAAGGGGGGAAGAAAACATGAATATAGTTTGTATTTACAATGGTGTTTGTTCTTCACTGGTTGCCCTTTTCTTGTGGCAACAGGTCACAAATCCTGCTGCTGTGATGGCACATTATGGTATTTCACCCAGTAGATATGGGAGTTTATCAAAATTGGATTTGTTTTCGAATTCTTTGTGGGTCTGTGTAATCTGAGGGAAATATGTGTCTCTAATATGGTCATACATCTGGCAGGAGGTTAGGAAGTGCAGCTCAGTTTCCACCTCATTTTGTGGACAGTGTGCACATAGCCTGTCTTCTCTTGAGAGCCAGGTCTGCCTACAGCAGCCTTTCTCAATAGCAAGGCTATGCTCACTGAGTCTGTACATAGTTAAAGCTTTCCTTAAGTGTGGGTCAGTCACAGTGGTCAAGTATTCTGCCACTATGTACTCTCTGTTTAGGGCCAAATAGCATTCTAGGTTGCTCTGTTTTTTTGTTAATTCTTTCCAATGTGTCAAGTAACAATCTTTTTGTTTTCTCATGATTTGGTTGGGTCTAATTGTGTTGCTGTCCTTGGGCTCTGTGGGGTCTGTTTGTGTTTATGAACAGAGCCCCAGGACCAATTTGCTTAGGGGACTCTTCTCCAGGTTCATCTCTCTGTAGGTGATGGCTTTGTTATGGAAGGTTTGGGAATCGCTTCCTTTAGATGGTTGTATAATTTAACAGTTATTTTCTGGATTTTGATAATTAGCGGGTATTGGCCTAATTCTGCTCTGCATGCATTATTTGGTGTTTTACATTGTACACTGAAGATATTTTTGCAGAAATCTGCATGCAGAGTCTCAATTTGGTGTTTATCCCATTTTGTGAATTCTTGTTTGGTGAGCGGACCCCAGACCTCACAGCCATAAAGGGCAGATCCTAATTGGTATGTCGAATTTTAGGTTCCTTTTGATGGCATAGAAGGCACTTCTTGCCTTGTCTCTCAGCTCGTTCACAGCTTTGTGGAAGTTACCTGTGGCACTGATGTTTAGGCCAAGGTGTGTATAGTTTTTTGTGTACTCTAGGGCAATGGTGTCTAGATGGAATATGTATTTGTGGTCCTGGCAACTGGACCTTTTTTGGAACACCATTAGCTTTGTCTTACTGATATTTACTGTCAGGGCCCAGGTTTGACAGAATCTGTGCAGAAGATCTAGGTGCTGCTGTAGGCCCTCCTTGGTTGGGGACAGAAGCACCAGATCATCAGCAAACAGTAGACATTTGACTTCAGATTCTAGTAGGGTGAGGCCGGGTGCTGCAGACTGTTCTAGTGCCCTCGCCAATTCGTTGATATATATGTTGAAGAGGGTGGGGCTTAAGCTGCATCCCTGTCTCATCCCATGGCCCTGTGGAAAGAAATGTGTTTTTGCCAATGTTTGTGTACATGGATTTTATAATGTCTTATGTTTTTCCCGCAACACCACTTTCCATCAATTTGTATGGCATGCCAAGTTGAGTCAAAAGCATGAGCAGACTTAACCTTTGTTTTGGTTTGTTTGTTTGTCAATTAGGGTGTGCAGGGTAAATACGTGGTCTGTCGTACAGTCATTTGGTAAAAAGCCAATTTAACATTTGCTCAGTACATTGTTTTCACTGAGGAAATTAACCTGTTACGGATCCAATCCCGTGAACGGGATCGATTTTGACAACATCCGGTGAAATGCAGAGCACCAAATTCAAATTACAAAAATAATAATTTCAAACATTCATGAAAATACAAATGCTGCACACCCTTCAAAAGCTTTCATCCATGCAGACAAACGATATCCCAAAAGTACCCGTAAAGTTTATCGAAAAAAGTCAAACAGCATTTGTAATCAATACTCAGATACCCTAAAATTTATTTAAACTATAATATTTCAGACGGAATATAACCTGCTGAATAGAAGAGAAAAAGAACTGAGCGCGCATTCCCTGTTACGCGCAAAATCCAAAACAGGACACTTGACGTGAACTCAGGAACAAGTGGTCTTACTCCCTTGATTTTCATGATTGAAGCTTCAAACCTTTTTCTAAAGACTGTTGACATCTAGTGGAAGCCATAGGAAATGCAATCTGGGGGTTAAACTATGAGGCGTTGAATAGCTGGCCTATTGAAAACAGTGTGACATGACTGATTCAGACATCCCGGATGGATTTTGCTCGGGTTTTTGCCAGCCATATCAGTTCTGTTATACTCACAGACATTATTTTAACCGTTTTAGAAACTTCAGAGTGTTTTCTATCCAAAGCTTCTATCCAAAGCTATTATATGTATATCCTAGCTTCTGGGCCTGAGTAACAGGCAGTTTAATTTGGGCACGTTTTTCATCCGAACTTCAGAATACTGCCCCCTAGCCCTAAGAACTAGTCTGCTACTAATGATATTGCAGTGGATTTTCACAAGGTTGCTGTTGACACATGTTCCATGGTAGTTGTTGGGGTCAAATGTGTCTCCACTTTTGTAGATTGGGGTGATCAGTCCATGGTTCCAAATATTGGTGAAGATGCCAGAGCTAAGGATGATGTGAAGAGTTTAAGTATAGCCAATTGGAATATGTTGTCTCTATATTTTATCATTTCATTGAGGATACCATCAACACCAAAGACCTTTTTGGGTTGAAGGGTTTGTAATGTAATTGGAGAATCCAGTGTGTTCTGGTAGTCTTTAATAGTTGATTGTAAGGTTTGTATTTGATCATTTATATTTTTTATATTTGCTATTTTTTGCTAAAGATTGGATAAATGGTTTACCCATACATCTCCAGTTTGGTTAGATAACTCTTCATGTTGTTTGTTTAGTGTTTCCCAGAAGTGGTTAGAGTCTACAGATTCTTTAATGACATTGAGCTGATTTCTGACGTGCTCTTTTTTTTCGTAGTGTATTTTGTATTGTTTTAGTGATTCACCATAGTGAAGGTGTAGACTCAGGATTTCTGGGTCTCTATGTTTTTGGTTGGATAGGTTTCACAATTTTTTCGTAGGTTTTTTATTCTTCATCAAACCATTTGACATTTTTGTTCATTTACTTCGGTTTTCTGTTTGACATTTTTAGATTTGATAGGTAAACTGAGAGGTCAAATATAGTGTTTAGGTTTTCTACTGCCAAGTTGACACCTTCACTATTACAGTGGAATGTTTTGTCCAGGAAGTTGTCTAAAAGGGATTGAATTTGTTGTTGCCTAATTGTTTTTTGGTAGGTTTCCAAACTACTTTCCTTCCATCTAAAGCATTTCTTAATATTACTCAGTTCCTTTGGCTTTGATGCCTCATGATTGAGTATTGCTCTGTTCAAGTAGACTGTGATTTTGCTGTGATCTGATAGGAGTGTCAGTGGGCTGACTGTGAACGCTCTGAGAGACTCTGGGTTGAGGTCAGTGATAAAGTAGTCTACAAAAGATGAGCTATAGGTGAACCTCCAGGCAGGTGTTTGTCCTCCTGTGTGCTGAGGGTGTCAGGTTCTTGTCCAGTTCTGGCATTTATATCACCACAGACTAGTGTCTTCATTAAAGTATGGGGATTCTTGTGGGGGGATATAGGTAGCACCCAGGAGGACATTTTTCTCTGATTTCTAGCCAAATGTAAAATGTTCCTGTTTTGATTAATTTAATAGAGTGAGTTTGTTCCCTGTTTCACACCTGGTAGTTTGGTGGATGGGACTACCAGCTCTCTGTAACCTAGAGGGCAACCAATGGGTCAATTTCCTCTATACCATGTTTCTTGTAGGATGACAATGTCTGTATTTCAAATTTCTTTGATGAAGTCCAGGTTCCTGCAGATGACCTCAGGCCTTGCATATTCCAGGATGAGATAGTGTGTTCCATAAATTGTCCAATGTTGTCAGTCGTGTGGTTTGGCCTCAGACCAGTAAGTGTGAGCAGAGCCTGCTGAGCATCTGGTACATGCCATTGGCTTGGGCTAGTGTAAGAGTGGGGGTTGGGCCTGTTTTCCTGCTCATGACCTCGGCGTATGTGTGACTTCCATGTTGAGGCCCTCTTTGCGGAAGTGGGGGGCATGGGGTGGGCAGGAGGGGTATAGGTCTGATATGAGGGGGCCTAAATGGGGTGTGTGGGCATGGTTGACTTGGGGGGGTGTTGATTGGTTGGGGTGGAGGTGTGTATGTTGCTGGTGGTGATGTGGTCTAAACGTAAGTCCTCTCGGCGTGGGTCCTCTATGTGTAGGTCCGGGAGTCTCGCTGGTCTGGGCGGGTGTCTATTGATCTGTTTCTCCTGTGTAAGGTGTTGGGGCTGAAGTTGAGGGTAATTTCCTTTAGGGTCCGGGCGAAGGTGGGCACTGCTGCCTTGTATAGGTGGACCTGGTCGTAGAGGCTGTTCAAGTCCAGAGTGGAGTGGTGGGCCAGGCTAACATTTGGTTTTGAGGCACAGTCATGGGAAATACTTGTGTTAACCCGCTGTGTGGTAGCAGGGTGGAAGTCTTTTCGTGGTAACAGGGTGGAGATAACCACTTGTGCGTTGGGGAAAGTAGAAGAATCTTTTTCAATCCCTCCCTTTAGTGCTGTGGCCACCCTTTCCTGCTGTGCTCTCAGGTGGTTTGTGCCTGTGTGTATTATTATGTGGCTGGATGACCCTGGTTGGTCCTCAGACAGAAGGTCTGGGGCGCGCTCGGTGTTTGGACACCAGAGTTTAGACACACTGTGTTTGGGAAAAAAGTGTATTTTCTTGTATATATTTCCAGTTTGAGTCCATAAGGAGTACAATCTGTGTCTTGTGTATGTCCTCAGTGGGTGTGTGGGGGTTGTCAGGAGGGCTAACAGGGTGACTGACAGGGAGGGTGCTCAGAGGGGGTGGGATCACCTGGGCTTGGGGTTTTTCATTTGTCTGACCTGCTGTGATGTTGAGACTTTGGGGCTGAGGTGGGCTGTTCTGCTGGATTCTCTGCGGGGGTGGTCAGCTCTCTACCGTGTCACACGCCATCCCCCTCACCCTCTCCTCCAGCAGTCTGATCCTCTCCTCTAGTGCTCTCTTGCTCTCAATCAATCACATTTATTTATAAAGCCCTTCTTACATCAGCTGATGTCACAGAGTGCTGTACAAAAACCTAGCCTAAAACCCCAAGCAGCAAGCAATGCAGGTGTAAAACCACGGTGGTTAGGAAAAACTCCCTAGAAAGGCCAGAATCTAGGAAGAAACCTAGAGAGGAACTAGGCTGTGATGGGTGGCCAGTCCTCTTCTGGCTGTGCCGGGTGAAGATTATAACAGAACATGGCCAAGATTTTAAAATGTTCATAGATGACCAGCAGGGTCAAATAATAATAATCACAGTGGTTGTCGAGGGTGCAACAGGTCAGCACCTCAGGAGTAAATGTCAGTTGGCTTTTCATAGCCGATCATTCAAAGTATCTCTACCGCTCCTGCTGTCTCTAGAGAGTTGAAAACGGCAGGTCTGGGACAGGTAGCATGTCTGGTGTCAGGCTTGTGGGTACTGGTTCAGTGAGTCAGGCGCAGGAGAGCCGAGATGTGTGGACAAGGTATTTAATAACAACAGCACCAGTACATAAACGATACAAGGTGCGGGAAAATTACCGGTCTCACAAAGTAACGGGCGTTAACACAGAACCCAGCAAACAAAATAACCAGCCGTATCGTAACAAAACTGATGAATGAATATAAACACGTACACAAACATGGGGGCAACAGAGGGTTAAATAATGAAAATGTAATTGGGGAATTGAAACCAGGTGTGTAGAAACAAAGACAAAACAAATGGAAAAATGAAAAGTGGATCGGCGATGGCGATGGCTAGAAGACCGGTGACGTCGACTGCCAAACGCCGCCGAACAAGGAGAGGGACCGACTTCGGCGTAAGTCGTGACAGTACCCCTTGACGCAGCGGCTCCGACCTCGGGGACGACCTGGAGGACGAGGCGCAGGGCGATCCGGATGGAGACGGTGGAACTCCCGCAGCATCGAAGGGTCCAATACGTCCTCCACCGGCACCCAGCATCTCTCCTCCGGACCGCACCCCTCCCACTCCACGAGGTACTGAAGGCCCCTTGCCCGACGCCTCGAGTCCAGTATGGCTCGAACTGCATACGCCGGGGCCCCCTCGATGTCCATAGGGGGCGGAGGGACCTCCCGCACCTCAGACTCCTGGAGTGGGCCAGCCACCACCGGATTACCGTATTAACCAAGGGGTTAATACGGTAATCTGGGGGAAGCTGTAACCTGTAGCAAACCTCGTTCAGTCTCCTCAGGACTTTGAATGGCCCCACAAACCGCGGACCCAGCTTCCGGCAGGGCAGGCGGAGGGGCAGGTTTCTCGTCGAGAGCCAGACCCGGCCTCACTGCGGTGGCGGTCTGCGCTCGCTTTCTGACGCTTCACAGCCCACTGAAGGTGCACATGAGTGGCGTCCCATGTCTCCTCTGAGCGCCTAAACCAGTCGTACACCGCAGGAGCCTCGATCTGGCTCTGATGCCAAGGCGCCAGAACCGGCTGGTACCCCAGTACGCACTGGAAGGGGGAGAGGTTAGTGGAGGAGAGGCGGAGCGAGTTTTGGGCCATCTCTGCCCAGGGTATGAACGCCGCCCACTCCCCCAGCCGGTCCTGGCAATAAGACCGCGGAAACCTAACCACATCCTATCTAGGGCGTGCACAGGGAAGGGCATATCCACTGGAACAATGGGGATCCCTAGGTAAGGCTGACCGAGACCCCCAGACATTCCATGAACGCCCTCCAGAACCCTAGACGTGAACTGGGGACCTCGATCAGATACTATGTCCTCAGGCACCCCGTAGTGCCGGAAGACGTGAGTGAACAGGGCCTCCACAGTCTGTAGGGCCGTAGGGAGACCAGGCAAAGGGAGGAGACGGCAGGACTTAGAAAACCGATCCACAACGACCAGGATCGTGGAGTTACCCTGTGAGGGAGGAAGATCCGTTAAGAAGTCCACCGACAGGTGTGACCACGGCCGTTGTGGAACTGGTAAGGGTTGTAACTTCCCTCTGGGCAGGTGCCTAGGGGCCTTGCACTGGGCGCACACCGAGCAGGAGGAAACATAAACCCTCACATCCTTAGCCAAGGTGGACCACCAGTACTTCCCACTTAGACAGCGCACTGGGTGACGTGTGAGCCTAATAGATCAAACGGTCGCGGACAGCAGACGGAACGTACAGACGCCCAGCTGGACACTGGAGAGGAGTGGGCTCTGTACGTAATGCCCGCTCGATGTCCGCGTCCAGCTCCCACATTACCGGTGCCACCAGGCAAGAGGCCGGGAGTATCGGGCTGTGATCCATGGACCGCTCCTCTGTGTCATACATCCGGGACAGTGCGGCTGCCTTCGCGTTCTGGGAACCTGGTCTGTAGGACAGGGTGAAAACAAAACGGTTAAAGAACATTGCCCACCTTGCCTGGCGAGGGTTCAGTCTCCTCGCCGCCCGGATGTACTCCAGATTGTGGTGGTCAGTCCAGATGAGAAAAGGGTGTTTAGCCCCCTCTATCTGTCTCTCTGCCTCTCTCTACTCTCTCTCTCTCTCTGGCCTCTATCTGTCTCTCAGTCCCTCTCTCTACTCTCTCTCTCTGGCCTCTATCTGTCTCTCTGCCTCTCTCTACTCTCTCTCTCTCTCTCTCTGGCCTCTATCTGTCTCTCAGTCCCTCTCTCTAGTCTCTCTCTCTCACCCTCTCTCTCACTCTTTCTCACCCTGACTCTATCTCACCCCCCCTCTCTCTCTCTCTCTTTCTCCCCCTTCCTAGCCAATTCATTCCTTCCTTCCTACTCAAAGCAGTCTCCTTAATTCGTCCCTAAACTCTTCTCTCTATGCTGAAGGTAGATGTGTGTCAGTAATAAGAGCTGACGTATCTCTGCTGTTCTTTCCCCTTTATACCAGTTGGAGAAAGGGCACAGTCTTTTAAGGTATTCCTCTATTCCTCGAAGCCTTTAAACATCACTGTCTGTGTGTCTGGACTCTATCTCTCTGGACTACACTGAGATGCAGTGCCTTAGATCATGTCTGTGTGTCTCTCTGGACTACTAAACAGTTGTGATGTAAAAGAGCAAGCAGCTCGTTACGGCTTTGAAAACACAACAATGAAAGGAGGGATGGAAGGGTGAAAATGCTACGAGGGACAGAGGGATAAAGATGTAGGACCTTAATTTGAGCCAGTTTGCTACAGAAGCAAAATTATTATGTATAGTATAATTATTGGAGAAAAATAATTGTTACTAACTTGAATACACTACAAGTTTGCATTTCCTGTTTTGCAGGAAAATTCTCAGCAACAAAAGAGTGATCAAATTATACATCTGTAGACGTATGAAAAGGCAACGAGGGAGGGATTGAAGCATGACGATGACAATATAATGAGGGGAGGATGGAGGAGTGACAAAAAGGCTCTTTCCTCGATTGCTGCCTGGGAAGAGGAGAGGAGTTGGAGGGAGGAAAACAGGGCATTCTGTTATCCCTCCAGATATCATCCTGACGCATCCTCCTCTCCTCCTCTCATCCAGACAGACAGAGAGACAGACAGACAGCACTCTAATACCTACCAGCTGAATAGCAGCTTTCCGTCGGATGTATTTCTTTCAGATTAGCCATTTTGCAGCGCTTTAGGGTCCCCTAACAGATTAACCATTTTGCAGAGCTTTAGGGTCCCCAAAAGTACAAGCCCAGCCATGAGCCAGAACAGGGCCTGCGTCCTGGGATCAATGGTGGGAGCAGCCAGGGGTTGAGATGGAGCTGCTAGATAAGGTCTGGTTCAGAGCATGGTTTAAGGTGGTGTGTGTGTGTGTGTGTGTGTGTGTGTGTGTGTGTGTGTGTGTGTGTGTGTGTGTGTGTGTGTGTGTGTGTGTGTGTGTGTGTGTGTGTGTGTGTGTGTGTGTGTGTGTGTGTGTGTGTGTGCGTGCGTGTGTGATGGGGGATACTGGATAAGGGATAAGGTGTGTGTAGGTTCAACTGGTGGTGATTGATATCAGTGTCACTCATCCCCCACACATCTCCTCTAAATCCAAATGGCTACTGCCCTGGTACAGACCAGTAATGAGATGTCTTAAAGAAGGGGCCCTGGTACAGACCAGTAATGAGATGTCTTAAAGAAGGGGCCCTGGTACAGACCAGTAATGAGATGTCTTAAAGAAGAGGCCCTGGTACAGACCAGTAATGAGATGTCTTAAAGAAGGGGCCCTGGTACAGACCAGTAATGAGATGTCTTAAAGAAGGGGCCCTGGTACAGACCAGTAATGAGATGTCTTAAAGAAGGGACGACTTCTTCTGCGATTGATGCTCTTCTGTAGCTCTGTTGGTAGAGCATAGTGCTTGCAAAACCAGGATAGTGGGTTGGATTCCTGGGACCAACCATAAGTAACTGTAAGTCACTTTGGATAAAAACGTCTGCTATATGGCACACATATGTGTA
Organism: Brachymystax lenok tsinlingensis; assembly: GCA_030435695.1. NCBI lineage: Eukaryota > Metazoa > Chordata > Actinopteri > Salmoniformes > Salmonidae > Brachymystax > Brachymystax lenok. The sequence continues at coordinate 32,201,210 of CM059784.1, read as the reverse complement.
TTTAAACATCTTACAATGCATTATAACTGTTGGCTTTCAGAAAAGTATTACCACAGTGTTTATGTTTGACTTTGAATTATGGTGTTGACTGGAGTGGAGAGCTTTGGTGAGGATAGAAATTGTTATAGACTAGTTGCTTTGCAAGAAAAAGTATGTGAACCCTTTGGAAATATCTGGATTTCTGCATAAATTGGTCAGAAAATTTGATCTGATCTTCATCTAGGTCACAACAGTAGACAAACACAGTCTGCTTAATCTAATAACACACAAACAATTAAACGTTTTCATGTCTTTATTGAACACACCGTGTAAACATTCACAGTTCAGGGTGGGAAAAGTATGTGAACCCTTGGTTTTAATAACTGGTTGACCCTCCTTTGGCAGCAATAACCTCAACCAAATGTTTTCTGTAGTTGTGGATTAGACCTGCACATTCCTCTTTACAAAACTTTTTCAGTTCAGCAATATTCTTGGGATGTCTTGTGTGAACCACTCTCTTGAGGTCATGCCACAGCATCTCAATCGGGTTGAATTCAGGACTGACTGGGCCACTCCAGAAGGCGTATTTTCTTCTGTTGAAGCCATTCTGTTGTTGATTTACTTCTGTGTTTTGGGTCGTTGTCCTGATGCATCACCAAACTTCTGTTGAGCTTCAATTGGAAGACAGATAGCCTAACATTCTCCTGCAAAATGTCTTGATAAACTTGGGAATACATTTTTCCGTCGGTGATAGCAAGCTGTCCAGGCCCTGAGGCAGCAAAGCAGCCCCAAACCATGATGCTCCCTCCACCATAATTTACATTTACATTTCCTTCCAAACAACTCAACTGTAGTTTCATCTGTCCACATAATATTTTGCCAGTAGCGCTGTGGAACATCCAGGTGCACTTTTGCAAACTTCAGACGTGCAGATGTGCAGATGTTTTTTTGGACAGCAGTGGCTTCTTCCATGGTGTCCTCCCATGAACACCATTCTTGTATAGTGTTTTACATATCGTAGACTCGTCAACAGAGGTGTTAGCATGTTCCAGAGATTTCTGTAAGTCTTTAGCTGACACTAAGATTCTTCTTAACCTCATTGAGCATTCTGCGCTGTGCTCTTGCAGTCATCTTTGCAGGACAGCCACACCTAGGGGGAGTAGCAACAGTGCTGAACTTTCTCCATTTATAGACAATTTGTCTTACCTTGGACTGATGAACATCAAGGCTTTTAGAGATACTTTTGTAGCCTTTTCCAGCTTTATGCAAGTCAACAATTCTTAATCTTAGATCTTCTGAGATCTCTTTCGTTTGAGGTATGGTTCACACACAGGCAATGCTTCTTGTGAATAGCAAACTCATATTTTATGAGTGTTTTTTATAGGTCAAGGCAGCTCTAACCAACATCTCCAATCTCGTCTCATTGATTGGACTCCAGGTTAGCTGACTACTGACTCCAATTAGCTTTTGGAGAAATCATTAGCCTAGAGGTTCACATACTTTTTCCAACCTACTCTGTGAATGTTTAAATGATATATTCAATATAGACAAGAAAAATACAATAATTTGAGTGTTATTAGTTTAAGCAGACTGTGTTTGTCTATTCTTGTGACTTAGATGAAGTTCAGATCAAATTTGATGACCAATTTATGCAGAAATCCAGGTAATTCCAAAGGGTTCACATACTTTTCTTGCCACTGTATTTGAGTTTCCCTGTTGAGAAATGATTGATTCTTGTTTCAGGATGACACATTATCCACAGATCAACACTCGAATAGTTTTCATATAACACAAGTAGCTAATTCAGAGAGATTATATTTCTTTGTGAGAGGTCTGTGTACTTGGCACAAGAGAGGAAGTCATTGATCATTTCAGACTGGCTAATGGTTGAGAAGCGTACAGCGGACATCTCTGTTACTGCAGGAGATGAAGGTCATGAACTCTTGTGGTTTGTTGCAGTATGGTAATGATCTGTTTGTGTGTGTGTGTGTTTGTTTGTGTGTGTGTATGTGTGTGTGTTTGTGTATATGTGTGTGCATATGTTTGTGTGTCTGTGTATGTGTGTGTGTGTGTGCGTGTGCGTGTGTGTGTGGTGACCGTGTGGCTGTGTCTATGTATGAAGGACCACATTAGCATGGATGTGATTGATCACACACACGTGCACGAACACATGCACGCACGTACGAACACACACACACGGATACCCTTTAATCACTACTGACCTTTAGTTACAAGCAGCAGACTAATGTTTACTCATGTCTTTAAACTTATTTAAAGGTTGTATCCCAAATTGAACCCCATAGGGCTCTGGTCAAAAGTAGTGCACTATATAAGGAACACAGGATGCATATACAGTACCAGTCAATGCAGAGCTGTCATCAAAGCAAAGGGTGGCTACTTCATGAAGTTGGTTTAAGAGAATGACAAGACTGTGAATAGCTGTCATCTATGCAAAGTGTGGCTACTACGAAGAATCTCACGTTTTTGGTTACTTTATGATTCCTTATGTGTTATTTCATAGTTTTGATGTCTTCACTATTATTCTACAATGTAGAAAATAGTAAAAATAAAGAAAAACCCTTGAATGAGTAGGTGTGTCCAAACTTTTGACTGCTACTGTATATTCTCATATAAATAAACTGTAAACAGGCATGATGTATTTCCAGATATTTCATTTGACATCAACCAGACCAGTGAACAACATGCATCGTTCAAGGTATATTAACCTTGTCAGGTCCATAATGTTAATCAATCAAATATTATGTGTTTGTATGAAAAAAAGATATCATAGGTTTTATTTTGTGTCAAGAAGTGCACTCATGTATATCTCAGCTTTCAGCATATTTTTGTATTCAGGATTCCCCGCTTGTCACACAACAATACTCTTTGGCTCCTTACATTTTGTGATTCGACACTTGCTGCCCGCTCGGCAGCTCTACAAAGCATTTACATGTAAATAGCATGACTGCTGCTGAGCTGAGCTGGCACTTGGCGCTTGTGAATGCTCTAGCTGTGTGACAACAACAAGTCACGCTCTTTGAGAAGGAAACCTCAATATAATGGGGGTAAACTTGAATAATACATTTTATTTTCTCACTTCAAGTTAATAGAAACCCAAATTGCATTCAGGTTTTCTCGGGGCGTTAATAGTCAGCAAATACATTCATATTATATGTTTATTGTTTCATCTGCTGAATGTGGGGTTATGAGTACAGTTACACTGCATTCAGAAAGTATTCAGACCCCTTGACTTTTTCCACATTTTGTTACGTTACAGCCTTATTCTAAAATGGATTAAGTAAATGGTTTTCCTCATCAATCTACACACAATACCCCATAATGACAAAGCAAAAACTGTTTCTTAGAAATTCTTGCAAATGTATTAAAAATAAAAAAACAGAAATACCTTATTTACATACGTATTCAGACCCTTTGCTATGAGAGTGGAAATTGAGCTCCATCCTGTTTCCATTGATCATCCTTGAGATGTTTCTACAACTGGATTAGTCCACCTGTGGTACAGTTGACAGTGCATGTCGGAACAAAAACCAAGTCATGAGATCAAAGGAATTGTCCGTAGAGCTCCGAGACAGGATTGTGTCAAGGCACCAATCATGGTGAAGGTTACCAAAACATTTCTGCAGCATTGAAGGTCCCCAAGAACACAGTGGCCTCCATCATTCTTAAATGTAAGAAGTATGAAAGCACTAAGACTCTTCCTAGAGCTGGCCTCCCGGCCAAACTGAGGAACAGGGGGAGAAGGGCCTTGGTCAGGGTGATGACCAAGAACCCGATGGTCACTCTGATAGAGCTCCAGAGTTCCTCTGTGGCGATGGGAGAACCTTCCGGAAGGACAACCATCTATGCAGCACTCCACTAATCAGGCCTTTTTTGGTAGAGTGACCAGACGGAAGCCATTCCTCAGTAAAAGGCACATGACAGCCCGTTTGGACTCTCAGACCATGAGAAACAAAAGTCTCTGGTCTGATGAAACTCTTTCGCCTGAATGCCAAGCGTCACGTCTGGAGGAAACCTGGCACCATCTCTACAGTGAAGCTTGGTGGTGGCAGCATCATGCTGTGGGGATCTTTTTCAGCGGCAGGGACTAGGATACTCGTCAGGATCGAGGGAAAGATGAACGGAGTAAAGTACAGAAAGATCCTTGATGAACACCTGCTCCAGAGCTCTCAGGACCTCAGACTGGGGTGAAGGTTCACCTTCCAACAGGACTAAGACTCTAAGCACACAGCCAAGACAATGCAGGAGTGGCTTCGGGACAAGTCTCTGAATGTCCTTGAGTGGCCAACCAGAGCCCGGAATTGAACCCCATCGAACATCTCTGGAGAGACCTGAAAGAGAAGAATGGGAGAAACTCCCCAAATACAGGTGTGTCAAGCTTGTAGCATCATACCCAAGAAGACTCGAGGCTGTAATCGCTGTCAATGGTGCTTCAGCAAAGTACTGAGTAAAAGGTCTGAATACTTATGTAAATGTGTTATTTCATTTTTATTATTTTATAGATCTGCAAAATGTTTGCTTTTTCTATATGTGGTATTGTGTGTAGATTGGTGAGGAAAAACAACAATTTAATCATTTTTAGAATAAGGCTGTAACAAAATATGGAAAAAGTCAAGGGGTCTGAATACTTTCTTAATGCACTGTATGTGATCAACATGGTTTGACTATGGGTTGGCTTCACATAATAATAATAATAATATGACTATGTTAGCCCTCTGAGCTAAAGCCTGGTTTACCAATCCACCTCCATTACAACTTCATGCCCAGAGAACTAAGTAAGGTGACAATATTTGATAAATATGCTACGCTGGTATAGTCAAGATGAAGGATATAGCATAAAATGTGAAGTAATGTTGTTCTCAAATAGTAGATCACATCATAACATTATACTGAGGATAGATGGAATTAACAGAACAGATAAGAACAGCTTTGCCTGCACAAGATCAGAAGGGATATCTTTAGTCAGCATATTAATGCAGCTAGGCTGGGTCACCTGCAAATGCCAAGACACTTGGTGTGCGTCCCAGTGCACTAAATAGGGAATAGGATTTAAATTGGGATGTAGCCTTGGTTCTTACTATTGATAGTGCTCTTACTTTACAGTAATATCTGGGTCAGTTTTTTTCCATCTGCAATTATTTCAATATGTACGTGTCCAATGTTTTTCAGCAGCCCTTGTTTTCCTTCTAAACGATAAGGTCATTTCCACATCATTGGAATGAGGGCAGTTAGTAGCCCGCTTAGCTGCCTGTTATTAAATATGAAATCTGTCATTTAGCTGATTGGAGAATTACTGGGAGAGAAATGCCCCGTCCTTAGATACCGTATAACATAATGCTAGACTAATGCATTTTGCCGTTGTGGTCCAGTCCTTAAGGTTGCAAAAATCTGTTAACTTTCACCAAATCCTCTGGTTGAATGATTCACGGATTTCCTGCTTTTTCCCTCGTAATTCCAGGAATCTTCCAGAAAAGTATTGAAATGTTGCAACCCTACCTGTCCTAAATGTTTTTCCTTCCATTTTATTATAAAAAATGTTTATGGAAATGTGCTGTTGTTTGGCAGAAGATTGTGATCTTCTCATATTTGTTATTCAAAATGATATGGATGAAAGCTGTGACTTTACATACAGTCAGTTCAGAATAAAATGAATGCACTTTGAAACAGCGGTTAACTCAGTGTCATCCTTAGAGCGATCAGCTGTTCAAAGGGTTTGGGTCTGCTAGGCCTTGCATGGTCCTTTCACCTGAACTCTCTTTGTTTGGATCTTATATTCCATAAAACAGACACAACACAAAGCCAGACGACTACAATGGATTTCCTCCAGAAACGTTACACCTTGTTTGCTACATGTTGTTCTCTCTTCTTCCTTTGATTTTGTTGTTGTTGTTGTCATTGTTGTTGTTGTTGTTATTGTTGTTTTTGTTATTGTTGTTGTTGTTGTTATTGTTGTTGAGGTTTTTGTTCAGCGGATGTGTATTATATTGTAATATCTGTCAATTAGGTTATTGACTGTTGGTGTTGTTGTTGTTGTTGTTCAATGGATGTGTATTATATTGTAATATCTGTCAATTCGATTATTGACTTGTTGTTGTTGTTGTTCAGCGGATGTGTATTATATTGTAATATCTCTCAATTAGATTCTTGACTGTTGTTGTTGTTATTGTTGTTGTTGTTGTTGTTGTTATGATTGTTATTGTTGTTGTTGTTATTGGTATTGTTGTTGTTCAGTGGATATGTATTTTATTGTAATATCTGTCAATTAGATTATTGTTGTTGTTGTTATTGGTGTTGTTGTTGTTATTGTTATTGTTGTTGTTATAGTTGGTATTATTGTTGGTTATAGTTGGTATTATTGTTGTTGTTATTGGTGTTGTTGTTATTGTAGTTGTTGTTGTTGTTGTTGTTGTTATTGTTGTTGTTATTGTTGTTGTTGTTATTGTTGTTGATGTTATTGGTGTTGTTGTTATTGTTGTTGTTGTTATTGGAGTTGTTGTTATTGTTGCTGTTATTGCTGTTGTTGTTGTTGTTGTTGTTGTTGAACTGATAATTAGGTCCCTACATTATGATCATCTGCTACTACTATCTATTTATATACCAGCAGCCTATTATTCTTTAAATCTATGTAGATAATAATGTTGACACTTCGTGTTCAGAACGTTAGTCCTTGTTGAGACCCAGGCGGATGTAGTATAGCCTAATTGGGGAATGTGTGAAGTGCTCGAAGAACTCCAGGGTGTAAGAGACACACGCACGCACGCACACACACACACACACACACACACACACACACACACACACACACACACACACACACACACACACACACACACACACACAAACACATGCAGCGATGTGAGATCATGAATCACTTGTAAGGGAGGCCCAGTAAATATGACACAACATGGATGAGCTGCTGCAGCTAGCAGCTTATAGTAGCTACCTTCATCTGAAAATGCTACATGTCCTGGAATGTAGACCGCAGTGTTTATTTGGGCCAAGGAGAACAGCTAGCACGTCCCATATGACCTCCAGTCTGACGGCCACCAGAATCAGCACTGTAGCTAGGCTGTGTGGGAGGTTAATATCCAGCTATTATTTGACCAAGCTAAGCTGCGTCATTGGAAATTAACTCCAGGCAGAGGGGAACATTTCAGGGTTAAAGTTACATAGCCGTTCAAATCACCTTAAACTGAAAGCCTCTCAATTCTCTTGTTATTGGTTGTCCTTTACACATGAAGTCCCCCATACCTCACGTCTCATACAGTTGAATTCCCCCACTGTATCTTCTGCAGACATTTTGCATTAGAACATGTATCTAAGAAATTAGGGAACTACACTTCCTCTTTTCTCTGCATCTTCTGTTTTCTAACACGACAAGACACTTTGATTTGAATTTTAACTTAAAGGATTCGTTAGGAGTAGAAGACTGTACAGTAAGAACAGAACATCTGAATCCCTGCTAGCTCACCTGTCTGCCTAGACTTAATGAGTATGCCATGTGCAACGCTTTAATGTGTGTACATAAAAGCTGGATTAGAGACGGCACCAACACTGGCCCCTGCGGGACACCAAAAGGGCCTCTGAGTGGTTAGCGGTTAGCTGCTTTGAATATTCCTCAGTAAAGGTGCGTCTAGTGGGAAAACACTTTGAATATTCCTCAGTAAAGGAGTGTCTAGTGGGAAAACACTTTGAATATTCCTCAGTAAAGGAGCTTCTAGTGGGAAAACACTTTGAATATTCCTCCATAAAGGTGCGTCTAGTGGGATACCACTTTGAATATTCCTCAGTAAAGGAGCATCTAGTGGGAAAACACTTTGAATATTCCTCAGTAAAGGAGCGTCTAGTGGGAAAACACTCCTTGATGGATCAATATTTGCTCTTTAGGATGATAAGCTACTGGGTAAATGTCTATTTTGTAGTTGTTAAGCCTCCTTCAATCCTTTGATTTTCGTAGAGGAGATGAAGATGGGTAACTTTGATTATAGAATGGGGTTGTTTGGATCCTGGATGCTGATGGGATGAGCAGACCGTGCTGCATTGGCCGTCACAGACACACACTATGCCTGCTAACAGTTCCGTCTGAAAATTATCCCTGCGCCTCCATAATATCATCATGTTTATGTTGCTGTCCAAATCATCTCTTTTATTTATCTCAACTCGCATATTATTTCTCCTTACTTCCAGCCTAGCATTTAGTTTGGTACAGCGGGGGTTAATATAAGCCTGGCATTTAGTTTGGTACAGCGGGGGTTAATATAAGCCTGGCATTTAGTTTGGTACAGCGGGGGTTAATATAAGCCTAGCATTTAGTTTGGTACAGCGGGGGTTAATATAAGCCTGGCATTTAGTTTGGTACAGCGGGGGTTAATATAAGCCTGGCATTTAGTTTGGTACAGAGGGGGTTAATATAAGCCTAGCATTTAGTTTGGTACAGCGGGGGTTAATATAAGCCTGGCATTTAGTTTGGTACAGCGGGGGTTAATATAAGCCTGGCATTTAGTTTGGTACAGCGGGGGTTAATATAAGCCTGGCATTTAGTTTGGTACAGCGGGGGTTAATATAAGCCTGGCATTTAGTTTGGTACAGCGGGGGTTAATATAAGCCTGGCATTTAGTTTGGTACAGCGGGGGTTAATATAAGCCTAGCATTTAGTTTGGTACAGCGGGGGTTAATATAAGCCTGGCATTTAGTTTGGTACAGCGGGGGTTAATATAAGCCTGGCATTTAGTTTGGTACAGCGGGGGTTAATATAAGCCTAGCATTTAGTTTGGTACAGCGGGGGTTAATATAAGCCTAGCATTTAGTTTGGTACAGCTGGGGTGAGCAAGTGACAAGAACGTTAGCCAGCCTGCCTGGAAACCACTTTTGATAGAATGGAGAACCAGTCCATTTACATAGCAACGTTGCAAAAATAATTAATCACTGGTTCGCGTCATGACCAAAAGAACAACCTTATTTTTTGTCCGGACTAAATCTTCTGGTGAAGAATGAAATTGTATGAATGTACTTATCAAAATAAAGTATTCATGAAAATATGCAATACATTTTTATTTTAATATGTTGGTAAAGTTTTATAAAAGCAATAAGGCATACTAGGCCGGCTATATGTGCCGCCGATATCGCGTTGGGCCGAACAACATAATTTACCTATGAATGTTAGCCCTCTTCTGCCTTATTGCTTGATTCATCTCCCTGCACCTCCCCCTTAGTATGAATCCTAAATGACACCCTATTCTATTTATAATGTCTGTGTAATAATGACTGCATAGCAAAGACCCTTCTCTTTCCCCCAGTCTTTCTGTGTAGTAATGACTGCATAGCAAAGACCCACCTCTTTCCCCAAGTCTTTCTGTGTAATAATGACTACACAGCAAAGACCCTTCTTCTTCCCCCAGTCTGTCTGTGTAATAATGACTGCATAGCAAAAAGTGAACAGGCAGTGCTCGGGTGGTTGTTGTTCTTCATGATCTTTTTGGCCTTCCTGTGACATCGGGTGTTGTAGGTGTCCTGGAGGGCAGGTAGTTTGCCCCCGGTGATGCGTTGTGCAGACCGCACCACACTCTGGAGTGCCCTGTGGTTGCTGGCGGTGCAGTTGCCGTACCAGGCGGTGATACAGCCCGACAGGATGCTCTCAATTATGTATCTGTAAAAGTTTGTGAGGGTTTTAGGTGCCAAGCCAAATTTCTTCAGCCTCCTAAGATTGAGGAAGCGCTGTTGTGCCTTCTTCACTACACTGCCTGTGTGTGTGGACCATTTCAGTTTGTCAGTGATGTGTACGCCGAGGAACTTGAAGATTTCCACCTTCTCCACTGTGGTCCCAATGATGTGGATTGGGGATGCTTCCTCTGCTGTTTCCTGAAGTCCACAATCAGCTCCTTTGTTTTGTTGACGTTGAGTGATAGGTTATTTTCCTGGCACCACACTCCCAGGGCCCTCACCTTCTCCCTGTAGGCTGTTTCGTCATTGTTGGTAATCAAGCCTACTACTGTTGTGTCGTCTGCAAACTTGATGATTGAGTTGGAGGCGTGCATGGCCACGCAGTCGTGGGGGAACAGGGAGTACAGGAGGGGGCTGATCACACACCCTAAGCAAACTGAAGTGGGTATAGGGTGTCAGGTAAGGTAGAGGTGATATGATCCTTAACTAGCCTCTCAAAGCACTTCATGATGACAGAAGTGAGTGCTACTGGGCGGTAGTCATTTAGTTCAGTTACCTTTGTTTTCTTGGGTACAGGAACAATGGTGGACATCTTGAAGCATGTGGGGACAGCAGACTGGGATAGGGAGAGATTGAATATGTCTGTAAACACTCCAGCCATCTGGTCTGCGCATGCTCTGAGGACATGTCTAGGGATGCTGTCTGTGACGGCAGCCTAGCGAGGGTTAACACGCTTAAACGTCTTACTCACGTAAGCCACGGAGAAGGAGAGCCCACAGTCCTTGGTAGCGGGCCGCATCAGGGGCACTGTGTTATCCTCAAAGCGGGCGAAGGTGTGTCCGGGAGTAAGACATCGGTGTCCCCGATGTGGCTGGTTTTCTTCTTGTAATCCGTGCTTGTCTGTAGACCCTGCCACATACATATCATGTTTGAGCTGTTGAATTGCACTTTGTCTCTATACTGACGTTCTCTTCTCTCTGTCTGTGTAATAACAGTAACATAGTCCTTTTCATTTCCCCAGCTTGTCTGAGTCTGAAGGTAGGAAGCCGGGGCCCCTTCAGCCTCCTTCACAGTAACAGTGGAGCTAGCAGGCCCTGGCTGTCATTCACAAATACACACACACACACACACACACACACACACACACACACACACACACACACACACACACACACACACACACACACACACACACACAAACACACACACACACACACACACACAATGCTAGGCAGGTAGGCAGGCAGCTTGGCAGGCTGCTAGGCAGGCAGGCAGGCAGGGAGCTAGGCAGGCAGGCAGATAGGCAGGCAGGCAGGAAGCTAGGCAGGTAGGCAGGCAGGAAGCTGTGCAGGCAGGCAGCTAGGCAGGCAGTGAGGAAGGTAGGCAGGTAGACAGGCAGCTAGGCAGGCAGGCAGCTAGGCAGGCAGGCAGCTAAGCAGGCAGGCAGCTAGGCAGGCAGGCAGCTAGGCATGCAGGCAGGCAGCTAGACAGGCAGGCAGCTAAGCAGGCAGGCAGCTAGGCAGGCAGGCAGGCAGGCAGCTAGGCATGCAAGCAGGCAGGCAGCTAGGCAGGCAGCTAGGCAGGCAGGCAGGCAGCAAGAGAGCGGCTTTATAAGGAGATGTGGATTTTCTTGTGGACATTTTGTGAATGTGGTTTCTGAAACATGCCAATCTCCTTGATTAAATATGGTGCGGCTCTCCGTTGTTGGTCAGACTCGGCGGCTTATACAAAGAGAGAGAGGGATGTGTGCGTTGCCTGGGTAGAGCTGAGAGCCAAGCGGAGAGAGCAGAGTATTGTGTACATGCATTATTGATTCTGCTGCTGCGGCTTTCAAACTCCATGGCTGCTTTCCAAGTGGCACTATTTTTCTGACATAGTGGTTCATAAGTAATGCACTATGTAGGGAATAGTGAACCATTTGGGATGCAGACCAAATTCAGGTGTTTGAAATAAACATGTGGAAGCCTAGTGATACAGGTATATTCTCTGGGTTACTGGCCCACCTGTATCTCACTAAGTAGAATGAGAATGATTAAAATGGGTATAGATCTGTTTCAGAATGGATAGACTGGGTATGGATCTGTTTCAGAATGGATATACTGGGTATGGATCTGTTTCAGAATGGATAGAATGGGTATGGATCTGTTTCAGAATGGATAGACTGGGTATGGATCTGTTTCAGAATGGATAGAATGGGTATGGATCTGTTTCAGAATGGATATACTGGGTATGGATCTGTTTCAGAATGGATAGACTGGGTATGGATCTGTTTCAGAATGGATAGAATGGGTATGGATCTGTTTCAGAATGGATAGACTGGGTATGGATCTGTTTCAGAATGGATAGACTGGGTATGGATCTGTTTCAGAATGGATAGACTGGGTATGGATCTGTTTCAGAATGGATAGAATGGGTATGGATCTGTTTCAGAATGGATAGACTGGGTATGGATCTGTTTCAGAATGGATAGACTGGGTATGGATCTGTTTCAGAATGGATAGACTGGGTATGGATCTGTTTCAGAATGGATAGACTGGGTATGGATCTGTTTCAGAATGGATAGACTGTGTATGGATCTGTTTCAGAATGGATAGACTGGGTATGGATCTGTTTCAGAATGGAAAGACTGGGTATGGATCTGTTTCAGAATGGATAGACTGGGTATGGATCTGTTTCAGAATGGATAGACTGGGTATGGATCTGTTTCAGAATGGATAGACTGGGTTAATGGGATGACATGGATGGTGGTACAGATAGACATTATGCTTGATTAAGGTTCTATTCTCATTGACAAGGATTAATAAGGAGAATTTTGAGAGATTCTCCAGAGATATCGAGTCTCAAGAGACGTTACTGTAATGTAAACTTGCGTATTTCTCACGTCTCAAACGCTACTTCTGGAGGTCGTGCACGACCCTCCCCCGACAGTTGCCCCCCTCCAAGCACGGCAGTGTAAACAGAATTGTCTTGTTGAGCCCAACATTCATACAGTAAAAATACTAATAGTAGAGAAATGTTTTTGAAACAGTTGAAATGTATCCATATTTTCATGATATTTGAGAGTTGTTTTAATGAGTTTTCACCTGAAATGACATGCTGAAATTGTCACAGTAGCTTTATCATAATAAACAAACATATATTATGATAAATAGAATTGAAACTTGTATCTCATTATGGTAAGTGAAATAGGTATAGCCAGTTATAATTGTAATGGCTAAGCAGATAATAAGAAAAGACTATCAGTATTTACCTGGCTAAAAGAGACGGAATATAATATCTATTGTTTACAGGAAACTCATTCAACAATTTTAGATGAAGTTTTGTGTAATAAGGACTGGGGGGTGAAATATACTTCTCTCATGGGCAAAGAAACTAAAAAGGGGAGATGATATGAATTAACATTCATTTGGATCTGAATGTGCAAATTGTCCAAACAGATCAGCAAGTTAGATTGGGCAGCAGGTAGCCTAGTGGTTAGAGCGTTGGGCTGTTAACCGAAAGGTTGCAAAATTGAATCCCTGAGCTGACAAGGTAAAGATCTGTCGTTCTGCCCCTGAACATGGCAGTTAACCCACTGTTTCTAGGCCGTCATTGAAAATAAGAATTTGTTCTTAACTGACTTGCCTAGTTAAATAAAGGTAAAAAAAAAAGATGGATTCTTTAAAATACACTACATGACCAAAAGTATGTGGACACCTGCTCGTCGAACATCTCATTTCAAAATCATGGGTATTAATATGGAGTTGTTCCCTTTGCTGCTATAACAGCCTCCTCTCTTCTGGGAAGTCTTTCCACTAGATGTTGGATCATTTGTATAATCTGATGACTGGGGTAAACGTTCATGTTGGATATGCTAATGTTATTAGCTGTGTTATTGTCTTGCAAGCTACATTTACCTAATGCGTGGACGTACATATGAGGAAATAAACCCTTTAATGCTTGTGAATTATCGTATTATTCAAGAGTGTCACTAGTAGGCTTTGACAATTACAGTAAGATTTTGATGATATACGTACTGTATTTCAAAATACTGACAGTAAGATTTTGATGATATACGCACAATTATAAGAAATCTAAGATGTGACAAATAAATGATATCCAGCTCAGGACTCCAGCTGTGCATGTGGTTGGCTAATTTGCTAGCTAAGTGGCTCGATGTCAAGATCAAGCTTCTTGGTTACAGAAGAGACTTGAAATCCCCTCCTGGATCAACATCCCCACTGCCTAAATCATTTTGGAAATAGTGCCCCCTGTGTGCACATTGGGTAATAGCGTAAACCTCGGTTTGGTACAGAAACGGTATGACGGTATGAACATCTGAATCCAGCCCAACCCTAGTAGCTAGCTGATATGTTTTATGGTAAGTTGTTCTGGCATCGTTAAATAGTTCCGTTTGCAAGCTTACTGGCTAGTGGTTACTGTAATACTGATATTTACGGGTAAATTTGGAGCTGCAGAGCAAGATTGTCACGTTGACAGACACAGCGAAAGGCAACGATGTCATGTAAATTGAAATCTCGCTGCACTGCCTCTCCTTAAATTTTCGTCAATTTAAGTTTTAAGTTTTCATAGTTTGCTCTGTTCCATTTGAATGTGAACATCAGATGTGCTATAACAGTGTGTCCCTATAGGGCAGGCCTGGGCAATTCCAGTCCTCGGGGGGCCTGATTGTTGTCACACTTTCGCCCCCATCCCTAGCAAACACAGTTGATTTAAACGAATTGCATTCTAAACTGAAGATCATGATTAGTTGATTATTGGAGTCAGGTGTGTTAGCTGGGACTGGGGCAAAAGTGTGATACCAATCAGGCCCCCGAGTACTGAAGTTACCCAGGCCTACTTTAGGGTCTCTGTCTCTTCCCATTATGAGTCTATATACTTGGCACACCTGTAATTACAAGTATGTAGCCCATACATACATCTACTCAGGTCAGATTATTTTACAACTTTCTGGACCCTAATGTTTCACTCAGAATCTCCAGCCTGTCGTTGAAGAGGAGGTGGTAATAACAGTGGATTTAGGATCTCTCAAAGCAACCAGTCCATTGATTCTTCCTCTGTATCAGGCTTCATTCACTATCTCTAGTCTAAGGTCATCATTTAGAGTGTCATGAAAGACCCAGTCTCTTCCCCCTCTCTCTCTCTCTCTCTCTCTCTCTCTCTCTCTCTCTCTCTCTCTCTCTCTTGCTCTCTCTCTTTAAAGGAGAGTGTTCTGGTCTTTTATTGCGTTGCAGAGATTTGCCTGTTTCACTAGGAAGAGAGCAGAACAGAACAAAGGGTCCTCCAGTACAGTAAAGTGTGTCTGGATATGTGCAGAATAGGCTGCATCTGAAATGGCACTATGTAGTGAACAGGGGACCATTTGAGACACAGACATACATGTCATACAGTGGTCAGTGGTCAATGGTCAGTGGCTAGTGGCTAGTGGCTAGTGGCCAGTGGCCAGTGGCTAGTGGTTATTGGTCAATGGTCAGTGGCTAGTGGCTAATGGCTAGTGGTCAGTGGCTAGTGACTAGTGGTCAATGGTCAATGGTCAGTGGCTAGTGGTCAGTGAATAGTGGCTAGTGGTCAGTGGCTAGTGGTCAGTGGTCAGTGGTTAGTGGTCAGTGGTGAGGTCCTTTTAGAATGATGGTACATGGGGATGGATGATGATACATGGGGATGGATGATGGTACATGAGGATGGATGGTACATGGGGATGGATGATGATACATGGGGATGGATGATGATACATGGGGATGGATGATGATACATGGGGATGGATGATGGTACATGAGGATGGATGATGGTACATGAGGATGGATGGTACATGGGGATGGATGATGATACATGGGGATGGATGATGGTACATGAGGATGGATGGTACATGGGGATGGATGATGATACATGGGGATAAATGATGGTACATGGGAATGGATGGTACATGGGGATGGATGATGATACATGGGGATGGACGATGATACATGGGGATGGATGATACATAGGGATAGATGATGATAGATGGGGATGGATGGTACATGGCGATGGATGATGATACATGGGGATGTATGATACTTGGGGATGGAAGATGAATAGGGAATGATGATACATGGGGATGGATGATGATACATGGGGATGGAAGATGAATAGGGAATGATGATACATGGGGATGGAAGATGAATAGGGAATGATGATACATGGGGATGGATGATGATACATGGGGATGGAAGATGAATAGGGAATGATGATACATGGGGATGGATGATGATACATGGGGATGGAAGATGAATAGGGAATGATGATACATGGGGATGGATGATACATGGGAATGGGTGATACATGGGGATGGATGATGATACATGGGGATGGATGATGGTACATAGGGATGGATGATACATGGGGATGGAAGATGAATAGGGAATGATGATACATGGGGATGGATGATGATACATGGGGATGGAAGATGAATAGGGAATGATGATACATGGGGATGGAAGATGAATAGGGAATGATGATACATGGGGATGGAAGATGAATAGGGAATGATGATACATGGGGATGGATGATACATGGGAATGGGTGATACATGGGGATGGATGATGATACATGGGGATGGATGATGGTACATAGGGATGGATGATGATACATGGGGATCGAAGGTAAATGGCGATGGATGATGATACATGGGGATGGATGATACTTGGGGATGGATGATACATGGGGATGGATGATGATACATGGGGATGGATGATGGTACATAGGGATGGATGATGATACATGGGGATGGATGGTACATGGGGATGGATGATGATACATGGGGATGGATGGTACATAGGGATATATTATGGTACATGGGGATGGATGGTGGTACATAGGGATGGATGATGATACATGGGGATGGATTGTACCTGGGGATGGATGATACATGGGGATGGATGATACATGGGGATGGATGATGCATGGGGAATGATGGTACATGGGGATGGATGATACGTGGGGATGGATGATACGTGGGGATGGATGATACATGGGGAATGATGGTACATGGGGATGGATGATACATGGGGATGGATGATACATGGGGATAGATGATACATGGGGAATGATGATACATGGGGATGGATGATACATGGGGAATGATGATACATGGGGAAGGATGATACATGGGGATGGATGATACATGGGGATGGATGATACATGGGGAATGATGATACACGGGGATGGATGATACATGGGGATGGATGATACATGGGGAATGATGATACATGGGGATGGATGATACATGGGGATGGTTGATACATGGGGATGGATGATACATGGGGATGGATGATACATGGGGAATGATGATACATGGGGAGGGATGATACATGGGGATGGTTGATACATGGGGATGGATGATACGTGGGGATGGATGATACGTGGGGATGGATGATACATAGGGAATGATGGTACATGGGGATGGATTATACATGGGGAATGATGGTACATGGGGATGGATGATACGTGGGGATGGATGATACGTGGGGATGAATGAAACATGGGGAATGATGGTACATGGGGATGGATGATACATAGGGATGGATGATACGTAGGGATGGATGATACGTGGGGATGGATGATACGTGGGGATGGATGATACGTGGGGATGGATGATACATAGGGATGGATGATACGTGGGGATGGATGATACGTGGGGATGGATGATACGTGGGGATGGATGATACATGGGGATGGATTATACATGGGGATGGATGATACATGGGTAATGATGGTACATGGGGATGGATGATACATGGGGAATGATGATACATGGAGAATGATGATACATGGGGATGGATGATACTTGGGGATGGATGATACATGGGGAATGATGATACATGGGGATGGATGATACATGGGGAATGATGATACATGGGGATGGATGATACATGGGGATGGATGATACGTGGGGAATGATGATACATGGAGAATGATGATACATGGGGATGGATGATACATGGGGATGGATGATACATGGGGATGGATGATACATGGGGAATGATGATACATGGGGACGGATGATACATGGGGATGGATGATACATGGGGATGGATGATTCATGGGGATGGATGATACATGGGGATGGATGATACATGGGGATGGATGATACATGGGGATGGATGGTCCAGAAGAATTGAAAATCTTCTATTGATCAGGACAGAGGAGGGGAGTGAGGGTGGGGGAGGAGGGGAATAGGGAGAGAGTACTGTTTCAGGGGGTGAGGAAGATGGGGAGGGTGTTGATAAGAATGAGGGTGAGGACGGGGGGAAGATGGGAGGGGGATCAACAGGGTGAGGAGGGAGGGAAGGGGGTCGGGAGTTCAACATAGTGAGGAGGGGGAGGAGAGAGGTAGGGTGTTCAACAGGGTGAGGAGGCGGGAGGAGAGAGGTAGGGTGTTCAACAGGGTGAGGAGGGGGAGGAGAGAGGTAGGGTGTTCAACAGGGTGAGGAGGCGGGAGGAGAGGTAGGGTGTTCAACAGGGTGAGGAGGCGGGAGGAGAGAGGTAGGGTGTTCAACAGGGTGAGGAGGCGGGAGGAGAGAGGTAGGGTGTTCAATAGAGTGAGGAGGGGGGAGGATGACGAAAGGAGAGAGGTAGGGTGTTTAAAATCCTTAAGAGCCTATCTTAGTAACATAATAGAATTTTGTGTCAGTTGAAGATAGAGATATCTGTTGTTTTGGGCTGCGTCTCAATCCACTACATCCTCCTACTGTACACTACATGACCAACAGGATGTGGAACCTGCTCGTCATGGTCATTAATTTGGAGTTGGTCCCCCTTTTGCTGCTATAATAGCCTCCACTCTTCTGGGAAGGCTTTCCACTAGATGTTGGAAAATAGCTGAGGGGACTTGTTTCCATTCAGCCACAAGAGCATTAGTGAGGTCGGGCACTGATGTTGGTCGATTAGGCCTGGCTCACAGTCGGCGTTCCATTTCAAATGTGTTCGATGGGGTTGAGGTCAGGGCTCTGTGCAGGCCAGTTAAGTTCTTCCACACCTATCTCGACAAAGAATTTCTATATGGACCTTGCTTTGTGCGTGGGGTCATTGACATGCTGAAACAGGAATGGGCCTTCCCCAAATTGATGCCACAAAGTTGGAAACACAGAATCGTTTCCACATCTCCAGAGTCCAATGGCCGGGAGCTTTAAACCACTCCAGCCAATGCTTGGCAACGCGCATGGTGATCTTAGGCTTGTGTGCGGCTGCTTGGCCATGGAAACCCATTTCATGAAGCTCCCAACAAACAGTGCTGACGTTGCTTCCAGAGGCAGTTTGGAACTCAGTTGTGAATGTTGCAACCGAGGAAAGACGCGCTTCAGCACTCGGCGGTCCTATTCTGTGAGCTCGTGTGGCCTACCACTTTTCGGCTGAGCCGTTGTTGCTCCTAGATGTTTCCCCTTCAGTAAGGCCAATTCTACTGCCAATGTTTGTCTATGGAGATTGCATGGCTGTGTGCTCTGTCTTTAGCGTCCGCACCATTTGGTTTGCAAACTAATATGACTATTCTAGGGAAAGATGAGACTCTCACGTTCTCCGTTTTGCTCTACAATCCCCACAAGCCCCGTCTGAAGTTGGTACCGCCAATGTACCAACTTCTTTAGCGTGAGGGAGAGATCAGAGTAGTGCAGAACAGAGCAGGGAGGACCACTGCATCACTGATTATGCTGAAAGCCTGATGAACAGGATGTCCTAGAAGCAACTTTTTGACACAGTGCAAAAACGTCCTATGTACGCACATTTAGATACGTTTGGTCACACTCTTTCTGGTAAGATGGCATTCCATATGATCTTACGCAGAAGGTGTGTGGGTCTTCAGTGATGTGTGTGTGTGTGTTTTCTGCTATGTGCTGTGTGTGGCAACATCATTCAGGGTGTGATACTCTCCATGGAGAGATAAGACTGTATTAATGATAGGTGGTGAGGAGAGATAAGACTGTATTAGTGATAGGTGGTGAGAGGAGAGCCTCCGTGGAGAGATAAGACTGTATTAGTGATAGGTGGTGAGAGGAGAGCCTCCGTGGAGAGATAAGACTGTATTAGTGATAGGTGGTGAGAGGAGAGCCTCCGTGGAGAGATAAGACTGTATTAATGATAGGTGGTGAGGAGAGATAAGACTGTATTAATGATAGGTGGTGAGGAGAGATAAGACTGTATTAATGATAGGTGGTGAGGAGAGATAAGACTGTATTAATGATAGGTGGTGAGGAGAGATAAGACTGTATTAATGATAGGTGGTGAGGAGAGATAAGACTGTATTAATGATGGGTGGTGAGGAGAGATAAGACTGTATTAATGATAGGTGGTGAGGAGAGATAAGACTGTATTAATGATAGGTGGTGAGGAGAGATAAGACTATTAATGATAGGTGGTGAGGAGAGATAAGACTGTATTAATGATAGGTGGTGAGGAGAGATAAGACTGTATTAATGATGGGTGGTGAGGAGAGATAAGACTGTATTAATGATAGGTGGTGAGGAGAGATAAGACTGTATTAATGATAGGTGGTGAGGAGAGATAAGACTGTATTAATGATAGGTGGTGAGGAGAGATAAGACTGTATTAGTGATAGGTGGTGAGGAGAGATAAGACTGTATTAATGATAGGTGGTGAGGAGAGATAAGACTGTATTAATGATAGGTGGTGAGGAGAGATAAGACTGTATTAGTGATAGGTGGTGAGGAGAGATAAGACTGTATTAATGATAGGTGGTGAGGAGAGATAAGACTGTATTAATGATAGGTGGTGAGGAGAGATACGACTGTATTAGTGATAGGTGGTGAGGAGAGATAAGACTGTATTAATGATAGGTGGTGAGGAGAGATAAGACTGTATTAATGATAGGTGGTGAGGAGAGATAAGACAGTATTAGTGATAGGTGGTGAGAGGAGAGCCTCCGTGGAGAGATAAGACTGTATTAATGATAGGTGGTGAGGAGAAAAGACTGTATTAATGATAGGTGGTGAGAGGAGAAATGTACTGTTCCACTAGGATTTTCACTGACCCTGTGTCATGTGTGTCTACATTGTGTGTGTGTGTTTGTCTGTGTGTGTGTATGTGTGTGTGTGTGTGTGTGTGTGTGTGTGTGTGTGTGTGTATGTATGTGTGTGTGTGTGTGTGTGTGTGTGTGTGTCTTCAGAGTGATAACGGCACCTTAAGGAACGTCCTGATTGCTTTTCCCTGAGTGGTTAGTGGGCCTGACGCCTGCTGGTACATTATAAATCATTTACAGTCATTTTGGAATGCAATATCCTTCTCTAAACTCCTGGCTTTACTTCCCTCTCTACTGTTATTGGACAGTGCTCCTGCCTGGCCTATTTAGCTAGCTGCTAGCCACTGAGGCTGAGCTGGGCCAGGGGAGGCTAGGAGGAGGGGGGTTGAGGAGGGGTTTGAGGAGGGGGTTGAGGAGGGGGATCTAGGAGGAGTGGGAGTTGAGGAGGGGAGGTTGAGGAGTAGGAGGGGGTTGAGAAGGGGGTTGAGGAGGTAGAGGGGGTCTCTCTCTCTCACCTTCGACTAAGGACAGGGTAGGTGTAACTGAGAAAGCAATTTATCAGGTCTTTATCTATTGCAAAGGGGAGGTAGAAAAACTCCACCTAATGGGAAACATGACATTTCATGTTTTTAATGTTATTGGAAGTCATTAAAAACTGTTGATAGTGTAGGTTTGTAGTGATTTTTATTTTTCTACACAGTTATATAACGTTCCTTTGGTATGTATTTTGTATGTAATGTGAGATGGAGACATGTTAGGGACATAGGCCAATTTTGTAGTGCGCTCATTGCCAATTTAATCTTTCAATAGCTAGGCTTTATCAGTAAACGGTCTGTGACTAAGTTGCGCAACACATTACCCCAGCGACTCGGCGAGCCCTTGATTGTGTAGATTGATAGCATGGGTAAGTGCACTGTCATGTTTATGTGTTCTGGTTTATAGCACGACAGAAAATACCCTCTCTACCAGTCAGTAAAACACGAGGGAATAAAAGAAATGAAAGCAAACCGTTTGTCTGTCTCTTTGGAGATTCTCATTCATTTTCCTATCTTCTTTTTTTCTTCCCCCTCTCTTCAGCAGGTATGGGATGGAAGATCTGACGAGAGGAGGAGAGGACAGAGTGGATGAAGACCGTCAAGAAAGGAAATAAACCACCTTTCTGTTTTATCTGTTCAGCTCCTTTATTCCAGACTGATAAGTAGATCTATGGGTGCTGGACTGTTGGGCTGAGAGACGGGATTACAGGGCGAAGGGAAGACAGGGCAAGACAGGGGGAGGACAGGGCAAGACAGGGGGAGGACAGGGGAAGACTGGGGAGACAGGGCACACAGGGGAAAATAGGGGAGGACAGGGGAAGACTGGGGAAGACTGGGGAAAACGGGGAAGACAGGGGAAGACAGGGAGAGGAAAAGGAAGGCTGTGTGAGTCGGGTAGGAGACCCGACGTGTATGTTGGTGACTTGCAGTCGTTGCTGAGACTCACTCATACGGACCATGTGGTTTTCGCCAAGGAGAAACCATCTCCTTTCCTCTCAGCAGCAGGACCATGGAGACTGGCATGGTGCCCACATACCCAGCTCCATCTCCAGCCTCAGCATCACTGCGTCCTTCTGGATCGTAATTTTTTCCTGGTGCTTGCTGGCCGTCCGAGGCCAGGCCTACCACCCTACTGTGAACACGCAGTATGGGAAACTCCGGGGGGTGAGAGTGCCCCTACCCAGTGAGATACTGGGACCAGTGGACCAGTATTTGGGGGTCCCGTATGCAGCCTCCCCAGTGGGGGAGAAACGCTTCCTGCCCCCCGAGCCACCCTCCTCCTGGTCGGGGATAAAGAACGCCACCCACTTTGCCCCCGTTTGCCCCCAGAATATTCACTACGCCGTGCCAGAGATTATGATGCCCATATGGTTCTCCTTCAGCCTGGATATAGTAGCCTCTTACATACAGGATCAAAACGAGGACTGTTTGTATCTAAACATCTACGTTCCAACGGAGGATGGTGAGTGGGTCGGGTATACGAGAACAAAACCAAACTCTTTTTTTCTAGCTCTTATTCTATCTCTCTCTGAGACTGTGTGTCGCTACTGTAGTGTGTGTGGAGCATGCCTTGTTGTCCTCCCTGTGCATGCTGTGTCTGTGTCCTCCACCACCACCATCTCCAGCATCCTCATTCTGACTTGATCTTCCATGACAGACATCTATTTTCATCAACTCTCCCTTTCCATGCCACCGTTTGAGGTTCCTCTTTGTGTTGATAAAAAAAAATAACCCACCAAAAAGACAAAATATTACACAAAATGGCTGAAAAACCAATAAGATGTTGAAACAGATTGGGCCTAGTACTGTACCTTGGTGCACTCCCTACCCTTACTGCTGTGAGTGTTCTGGGGATAATATGATTAGTTATGAGCTATTAGACAATGATCTTCTGTAGGGTTGGTTGGTGAAATATTCTGGTACACTCGAGGCCTGTGGCGTCAGACCATGTAAGACCCCTTACTTTCCTATTCTTATCTAGCATTTGTCTTTGCAGTCTTTGCAAACTATAGGTTACAGGTGCAACAGACAAAATAATACAATATTTTGACTGAAGACCTACATTTCAATCCATCAAGACCCACACAGCAAAGCTTGAAATTGTAAATGGTCACAGTATCGTAATGATACAAAATATTGCATACAATTTAATCTTAATACGAACGGCAAATACTGTTGGCAATGTGCTGGGACAGGCATTGCACTGAGGAAAGTCCAGTCTAACTCTGAAGCGCCTGTGTGGTGGTAAGGGGTCTTATATAGAAGTGCATGTGAATATGGGCGAACGTGCAGCAAATTCATTCCACCATTTTGGAATATTTCTGCAGAAACACCCCCAGTTACTCTCTGGACAGACCCTCTGTCGTTGTTGTTGATGAGGGAGGGAGGGAGGGAGGGATGGGGGAGGGATGGGAGGGAGGGATGGGGGTTTGGGTTTGGCTAAATCTGAAGTTGTTGCATGTCACCTTCCAGGTCTTTTCCAGAGCCTTCTGTTATTTTGTAGTTTTTTTATTTATTTTACAGTCAAAAGAATATCCAAGGAATGTGCCAGGAAACCCAACAAGAAAATGTGTAGAAAAGGAGGTATGTAAGACAGACAACACGGTGAGAGTGAAAGAGAACGAGACAGGAGAGAAAATGCCTCCTCTCTAAAGCCAGCAAGATATCAGCACCTATCAACCCTCAAATCAAACTGCTAACTGGGATGAGCAGGGGACCTACAGTTCTCATTAACCTGTGTGTGTGTGTGTGTGTGTGTGTGTGTGTGTGTGTGTGTGTGTGTGTGTGTGTGTGTGTGTGTGTGTGTGTGTGTGTTCGTGTGCGTGTGTGTGTTAAAGACATAAAGGGAGAGTAAATTCCCTGAAGAATGAATGCTTTTGTACGTATTTTTCATCAGTAATGTTGCTTTTTATATGAAAGCACTGTATTTTATTTGACACACAGCTTAACAACATAATTGATCATCAAAACCAATTCAAACATGACAATGTGGATAGCATTGGGCCATCCATTAGTAATTGCAGCCTTCCAGGCTAAATCACAACGACAAACAGATCAATTCTTCTGAATGGAAATAACAAGGCTGATTCAATCAGAATCAGAACGGCCAATGTAAACTCATGTAACACAAATCAGAGTTAAAGGGGCAATCCGGGATTGGTGCATCCCTTTTTTCTCCAACTTAAAACAAATATATTGTTGTTTTTCAAATCCCAGATTGCCCCTTTTAAAGTTATGTAAAACTAAATCAGGGTTGGAATGAGAGGAACTTTAGGAGTTTAAAGACTTTGGCTTATTGGAAGAATTTGTCAAAGGAGACAAGAAAAGAAAGCATTTGAGGCCCAGGCTGTTGATTACATTTTCACATAACAGTCGAGGTATGCGTTCCAAATGGCACCCTGTTCCCTTTGTAGTGCACTACTTTCGACCAAGGCACATAGGGTAGTGCACTACTTTTGACCAGGGCCAATAGGGTAGTGCACTACTTTTGACCAGGTTCATAACTCACAACAAGCAAATATTCTCCTGTAGAGAGAAAGATGCATCATTGAGATAAATTGGATTAGAGTCATTACACCTCTTGGAATTCTAACAAACTTTGTATTACAAAGTGTTGATATTACTTTCATGACAGCAAATGGATGCAAATCATGGTCAATATAGCTACTCTTTGCTTTCGTTTTCAACAGTAAGTTCTGTACTGTCATTTCCAAGTTCATACTTTTAATCACAGTGAAATTTGCCGAAAGCCAGTTAATTCACCTACAAACATTGTAATTATCAGAAGCCTTAATATTAAAGCTGCTATTAAATCTAACGTTATGTTAGTTTAAGCAGTCGGAAATCTCGTAAACATTACATTTGAGAGGCAGGAAGCTCAGCCATTAGCCTCACCTAGTGATCTTCCAGACAGACAGACACACACACACACACACACACACACACACACACTCCCGCTCACTTTAGTAAACCAATTTAGTTTGAGACAGACGGAGCCCCCCCAGGCATTTCTGAATTAGTCCCAGTAGTAGAATACACACAGAAATATCACTTTAATATTCAAACTCCACTTGGAAACATTTTCAATTAACTTCCTCATGTTTTGTAATGAGGAAATAGTTGATCATGTGTTTGATATGTTGATTTTGTGACATATGATTGTGCTGAAGGGGTGACTGTGGATACTTCTTAAATGGCACCCTATTCCCTATATAGTGCACTACGTTTGACCAGGGTCCATGGGGCTCTGGTCAAAAGAATGACACTATTTAGGGAATAGGGTTTGATTTGGGATTTGCTTGGTGTATTGCATAGCGTCTCAGCATCCTCTTAAACACTAGAGCTGTAATATTCTAGCTCATTGAAATGGAAAGGGTTGCTGTGACAGTTTAAACTGTACCAATTGTTACGTTTTTTTATCTAATGCATGGATATACAGCATGTATTATTATTTTGTGATAGAGTATGTTGAAAGCTTCTCATGATGCAAACTTTGTTAAACTTAAGCAAATATGTTAATTAAATAATTCGCTTTAGTCATGATTCTGCTCTAGAAAGAGTGAGTGTAAGGATACTCACCATCAAATCAGGTCATTCCTTTTACAATAATGGGATTCTAGAATGACATGATAGTCCATGCAGTACATTCTAGAATGACATGATAGTCCATGCAGTACATTCTAGAATGACATGATAGTCCACACAGTACATTCTAGAATGACATGATAGTCCATGCAGTACATTCTAGAATGACATGATAGTCCACACAGTACATTCTAGAATGACATGATAGTCCACACAGTACATTCTAGAATGACATGATAGTCCATGCGGTACATTCTAGAATGACATGATAATCCACGCAGTACATTCTAGAATGACATGATAATCCACGTAGTACATTCTAGAATGACATGATAGCCCATGCAGTACATTCTAGAACTACATGATAGTCCACGCAGTACATTAAAACCACTCAAATATCAGTGGGTCGCTAGCGGGATCATCCCGACTCTACTAGCAAAAATCTGAGGCGCCAAATTTTAAATCCGAAAGTTGAATTATTAAATATCCAGCTATATACAAGTGTTCCATACTCATCAAAAGCTCTGTTTCTTGGCAATATCACAGCGTTGTCAGATTTCAAAAAGGCTTTACGGCGAAAGCAGCACATTCATTTGTTTGAGGCTAGCACCTCACATATTTTCCAATAGCCATGTATCGATTAGCAATCATGGAACACACATAACACATTTCACAGCGAAAACAAAGTAATTACCTGTTGAAG
This sequence comes from Brachymystax lenok tsinlingensis, assembly GCA_030435695.1. Lineage (NCBI taxonomy): Eukaryota > Metazoa > Chordata > Actinopteri > Salmoniformes > Salmonidae > Brachymystax > Brachymystax lenok. The sequence continues at coordinate 32,174,722 of CM059784.1, read as the reverse complement.
AACTTCTGCTGAGGTCTTCCTAAGTGTCCAACGAAGACAATCCATGGTTCTTTTGTTAGAAAAAGTAACGTCTTTTATCCATAAATCCTCCATTTGGTTCATGCGTTATAATCAGAAACGACAGCCTCCATTACTCCTTTGAAACTCAAGGCGCCAGCTCGTTAAAATTATACCTATAAACTTGTCCAAAAACAATCAAACATAGTTTTAAATGTATCCTTAGGAACCCTTTTACGTATATGTACTATTATAAATCAGCCGGAATATAAACTGAACGCTAAAAACGATAAATAAGGCACAGCGCGCCTTCTCATGCACGCTGCACTCTGAAGAGTTTTCAGAAGAGGGGTCCTCATTGCCATGCTGTTTATCAATGGCCGAAATACCTCCAAGATGGAGTAAAACACCGTCTCGTGGTTGATGACATCATAAGGAAGCGACGTGCATTGCGTTCACATGCCTATATATGGTCATTTTGGATAGGAGGGCTCAAAAATGAGCAATGTGTCAAAATGACTTTTTTCAGGACAGAGATTCCTCAGGGTTTTGCCTGCCAAATGCGTTGTGATTGACGCACAGACAAATGGTTAACAGTTTTGGAAAATTCAGAGTGTTTCCTATCCAATGGTACTAAATATATGCATATCCCATTTTCTGGGCCTAAATGGGAGGCATTTTACTTTGGGCACGCCAGGCTCTCCAAAACAGTCACCTTTGCTGCTGGAGCCGGTGAAGTTAAAGAACGACATGATAGTCCACGCAGTACATTCTAGAACGACATGATAGTCCACGCAGTACATTCTAGAATGACATGATAGTCCACGCAACGCAGTACATTCTAGAATGACATGATAGTCCACACAGTACATTCTAGAATGACATGATAGTCCACGCAGTACATTCTAGAATGACATGATAGTCCACGCAGTACATTCTAGAATGACATGATAGTCCACGCAGTACATTCTAGAATGACATGATAGTCCACGCAGTACATTCTAGAATGACATGATAGTCCACGCAGTACATTCTAGAATGACATGATAGTACATGCAGTACATTTATACAATAGGACAGAACATGTTTATTGTGTGTTTCAGTTTCTGTCACTCCTGTTACTTTGTTAGTAATTGTACAGTAATCAGTAATATATGTGTCAGTTGTGTATGAAGTTATGAACTCCATTGAAATGCTTTTCTAACAGTAAGACCTTTATAGTGGAACAGAGTCATACACCCACCAGGGATCTGTTGGTGTCTACAAACCCTTTAATTATCACAGCTATATTGTGAAACTTCAATCTCTTTATGAACATGTATCCTCAAGACGAACACTATGATTCATTCTGAGGAAGAAGCGTGGCATTAGGCTCCCGATACAATGGTTGTATGATCGTTGCCAAGCAACAATAAGCAGTCGTGATTGGAGCGCATCACGAATGCCTTTGTCTTATTTTTCAGCGCTCAATTTAATAAGTTCAGACAATATTTCAAAGAAAATGATGTATCTAGAAAAGCGCATGTATGATTACATTGAAAATACATAATAGCTACTTAATATATATGAGCCAATCTATACCAACATAGATAAGGCTATAGTATGATGAAATCACTCAACACTGGCACAAACTTTCCATCACTGCACACAAAACATGATACAGTTTTATTTTGGTTCAGAATCTTCAAGCACCATTGGAGTTGTTTTAAGAATATCTGCTAAAACTCCTGCTAACAACTTGTATTATTCAGAGTAGTGCACCTGCCTATTATAGACAGAGAAACCTCACCACCCACTGTGAAGAAAGACCAGGTCTGTCTGTGTCTTAACCCAGAATATGGAGAGGAGAAGGAGAGAGAGATAGGGAGATAGAAGGCTTCAGACAGAGAGTGAGACAGAGTGAGTGAGAGAGAGAGATAGAGGGAGAGAGAGAGAGAGAGAGAGAGAGAGAGAGAGAGAGAGAGAAAGGCCTCAGAAAGTGGACAACCGTACAATAACCTGTCCTAAGATGAAAGTTTATCTAGTGTCTGAATAGAAAATGTTGGTCATGCTTCTGTATATCAAATCAAATCAAATCAAATTTATTTATAAAGCCCCCCTTACATCAGCTGATGTCACAGAGTGCTGTACAGAAACCCAGCCTAAAACCCCAAACAGCAAGCAATGCAGGTGTAAAAGCACGATGATGTCTGTGGATGTCTGTGGTGACGGTCGCAGTGACCAGGGCATCATGGAGTGTTGAGCACACAACAGATGACCTTCCTTAGTTATTCCACCGCTGGCTGGTGCACTGTAATGTCCAGGCCAGGCAGGTATGGGCTAAGGTCATGTGGAGGAGACTGAACATGCAACATCAGCATTTGGGCTTGTGTTTGTGTGTGTGTGTGTGTGCGTGTGTGTATGTGCATGCATGTGTGTGTGCGCATCAGTATTATTCAAAATATTAATTACATATAGCCTTCCTGAGAGAGAGAGAGAGAGAGAGAGAGAGAGAGAGAGACCCCCCAAGATCTCCACATACGCTCATCTTCTCTCTCTCTCTGTCACAGTAACTGAACTGAGGAGAGGTTTAATGAGGTGCAGAGACATCGATCCATAGCGTCAAATATCTCTTTGTTTCCCTGCTAGATTGGCTAGACAGACAGACAGACAGACAGACAGGTTGACTTTGCTCTATGAGTTCAGACAGACCCTGATGAGGGCTACTCTGAGAAAGACCTCCTCTATACTGGTAGCTCATTGAATTCATTACTGAGCTTTAACAGAGCCCTATTAAAACCCAGGGCGCCCCTTGATGAAGTCATCACTGCGATTGTGTTTAATGGTATAATGAAGAAGTATAAAACTTGGTGTTTATTTTTTACATTGTCTGGTGCTGTGTTCATTATGTGTCTCCAATGACACCCCATTCCCCTATATGGTGCTGTGTTCATTATGTGTCTCCAATGACACCCCATTCCCCTATATGGTGCTGTGTTCATTATGTGTCTCCAATGACACCCCATTCCCCTATATGGTGCAATTACTCTGCCACTAGCTGTTTATGTCTTTATCATAAACAAGGCAGTTCCAATGTGAGTAACCTGCGCAGGTGAGCTTTTAAATAGATCTGCCATGGAGTTCACTGTTCTCCAGATGGTGTCAGAGATGTCTGAGAGGCATACAGGACACATTAGCCTCTCTGTCCTTTAAGGTTTAACCTCCTTCATCAGACAGGTTGAGAGAAGTGGAGTCCTGATTTTTCGGTACACTCGACTGCCATTCACATGCAGGTCTGAAACCAGTCACAAGATTATACCAGCCGCAGGGAGGGAGAAATAGAGCGATAGAGATAGGGAGTGCGGGAGAGAGTGCGGGAGAGAGAGAGAGAGAGAGAGAGAGAGAGGGAGTGAGGGAGAGAGAGAGAGGTAGAGAGAGATAGAGGGAGTGAGAGAGGAATGTCCTCCTGTGTGCTACCTATATCCCCCCCACTAGAATCCCCATACTTTAATGAAGACAGCTTCTCCATCCTGGAGGGGGAAATCAATCATTTCTAGGTCCAGTGACATGGCAACCTAAATGCCAGAACCGGACAAGAACCTGACAACCTCAGCACACAGTGGGACAAACGCCTGCCTGGAGGTGACAGCATTCCCGCCCCAATATGCCCCCCTAGCCACAACTATGACAACATAACCAACAAAAACGGGTCACAACTCCTGCAGCTCTATCGCACGCTGGGTATGTTCATAGTCAATGGTAGGCTTCGAGGGGACTCTTATGGTAGGTACACTTATAGCTCATCTCTTGGCAGTAGTACTGTAGACTACTTTATCACTGACCTCAACCCAGAGTCTCTCAGAGCGTTCAGTCAGGCCACGGACACCCCTATCAGACCACAGCAAAATCACAGTCTATTTGAACAGAGCAATAATCAATCATGAGGCATCAAAGCCAAAGGAACTATACTGAGTAATATTAAGAAATTCTATAGATGGAAGGAATGTAGTTTGGAAACCTACCAAAAAACATTAAGGCAACAACCAATTAAATCCCTTTTAGACAACTTCCTGGACAAAATGTTCCACTGTAATAGTGAAGGTGTAAACTTGGCAGTAGAAAATGTTAACATTATAGCTTCCCTATCAAATCTAAAAATGTCAAACAGATAACCGAAGAAAATGAACAACAATGACAAATGGTTTGATGAAGAATGTCACGATCTGGAAAATGAGTGGACCAAGACGCAGCGAGTTGAGTTCCACATATTTTAATATACGTGAAACTTCCAACAAAAACAAAGAACCAACGATCTAAAGAAATGTGTGAAGCGCACCACTGCACACACCACACAACCATGACAATAAACAATAACCCACAAGGCAGGTGGGTTGGGAACAAACTTAAATAGGATTCCCAATTAGAGGCAACGACATACAGCTGCCTCTAATTGGGAACCAACACAAAAAAACTACATAGAGTCCCATAGAAAACCCTAGTCACGCCCTGGCGTAACACCCCATAGAGAAACCCAGAGGGCTCTCTATGGCCAGGGTGTGACAAAGAATGCAAAAACCTAAGAAAGAAATTGAGAAACCTGTTCAACCAAAAACATAGAGACCCAGAAAACCTGCGTCTACGCCTTCACTATGGTGAATCACTAAAACAATACAGAAATACACCACGGAAAAAGAAGGAACAGCACATCAGAAATCAGCTCAATGTAATTGAAGAATCCGTAGACTAACCACTTCTTGGAAAATTGGAAAACACTAAACAAACAACAACACAAAGAATTATCTATCCAAAATGGAGATGTATGGGTAAACCACTTCTCCAATCTTTTTGGCTCTGTAACAAAGAACAAACAGCAAAAACATATTGTCACGTCCTGGCCTGGGATAGCAGCCTGGCGTGTTATTTTTGTGTTTTGGTTAGGAGGGGTTTTATGTTCTAGGGGTTGTATTTCTATGTTGGGTTGATGGTTCCCAATTAGAGGCAGCTGATTGTCGTTATCTCTAATTGGGAACCATATATATGTTTGTGCATTTTACACTGGGGTTTGTGGGTCATTGATTTCTGATATGTTGTTGTTGTATGTGTGTGTGCGAGTTACGATGGTTATTGTTTTGTTCAGTCGCATTACGTATAATAAAAGTATGTATACTGGAACCCTCGCTGCATCTTGGTCCGCTCCATATGAAGATCGTGACAGAATGACCCACCACAAAAGGACCAAGCAGCGGGGTCAGCAGGAGTCCTGGACATGGGAAGAGATTTTGGATGGAATAGGGACCCTGGAGCCAGGCTGGGGAGTATCGTCATCCCAGGGAGGAGCTGGAAGTAGCGAAGGCAGAGCGGCGCTTCTATGAAGAAAGGTACGGAGCATGGGAGCCCGAGAGGCAGCCCCCAAATTTTTTTGGGGGGGGGCACACGGGTAGGTTGGTTGAGCTAGGTTGGAGACCTGAGCCAACTCCCCGTGCTTACCGGAGGGAGCGTCGCACTGGTAAGGCACCGTGTTATGCGCCGGCTCTGCGCACTGTGTCTCCGGTTCGTCTCCACAGCCCAGTACGGCCTGTCCCTGCTCCACGCATCAGGCCCCTATGCGCATCGAGAGCCCAGCACGTCCTGTCCATGCTCCACGCATCAGGCCCCCTGTGCGCATCGAGAGCCCAGCATGTCCTGTCCCTGCTCCGCGCACCAGGCCCCCTGTGCGCATCGCGAGCCCAGCACGTCCTGTTCCTGCTCCGCGCACCAGGCCCCCTGTGCGCATCGAGAGCCCAGCACGTCCTGTTCCTGCTCCACGCATCAGGCCCCCTGTGCGCATCGAGAGCCCAGCACGTCCTGTCCCTGCTCCGCGCCCCAGCCCCTGTGCGCATCGAGAGCCCAGCACGTCCTGTTCCTGCTCCGCGCACCAGGCCCCCTGTGCGCATCGAGAGCCCAGAACGACCTGTCCATGCTCCAGGTATCAGGCCCCCTGTGTGCATTACGAGCCCAGCACGTCCTGTTCCTGCTCCGCGCACCAGGTTCCCTGTGCGCCTTCCGAGACCAGCACGTCCTTTTCCTGCTCCGCGCATCAGACCCCATGTGCGCATCGAGAGCCCAGCACGTCCTGTCCCTGCTCCAGGCATCAGGCCCCCTGTGCGCATCGAGAGCCCAGCATGTCCTGTCCCTGCTCCGCGCACCAGGCCCCCTGTGCGCATCGCGAGCCCAGCACGTCCTGTTCCTGCTCCGCGCACCAGGCCCCCAGCGCATCGAGAGCCCAGCACGTCCTGTTCCTGCTCCACGCATCAGGCCCCCAGCGCATCGAGCCCAGCACGTCATGTCCCTGCTCAGCGCACCAGGCCCCCAGCGCATCGAGAGCCCAGCACGTCCTGTTCCTGCTCCGCGCACCAGGCCCCCAGCGCATCGAGCCCAGAACGACCTGTCCATGCTCCAGGTATCAGGCCCCCTGTGCGCATTACGAGCCCAGCACGTCCTGTTCCTGCTCTGCGCACCAGGTTCCCTGTGCGCCTTCCGAGACCAGCACGTCCTTTTCCTGTTCCGCGCATCAGACCCCCTGTGCGCATCGAGAGCCCGGCATGTCCTGTCCCTGCTCCACGCATCAGGCCCCCTGTGTGCATTACGAGCCCAGCACATCCTGTTCCTGCTCCGCGCACCAGGTTCCCTGTGCGCCTTCCGAGCCCAGCATGTCCTGTTCCTGCTCCGCGCATCAGACCCCCTGTGCGCATCGAGAGCCCGGCACGTCTTGTCCCTGCTCCACGCATCAGGCCCCCAGCGCATCCAGAGCCCGCACGCCCTGTCCCTGCTCCACGCATCAGGTCCCCAGCGCATCGAGAGCCCAGCACGCCTTGTCCCTGCTCCACGCATCAGGTCCCTGTGCACATCGAGCCCGGCACGTCTTGTCCCTGCTCCACGCATCAGGTCCCCTGTGCACATCGAGCCCGGCACGCCTTGTCCCTGCTCCACGCATCAGGCCCCCAGCGCATCGAGACCGGCATGTCCTGTCCCTGCTCCGCGCATCAGGTCCCTGTGCGAATCAAGAGCCCGGCACGCCCTGTCCCTGCTCCACGCATCAGGTCCCCAGCGCATCGAGCCCGGCACGTCCTGTCCCTGCTCCACGCATCAGGTCCCCTGTGCACATCGAGAGCCCGGCACGTCTTGTCCCTGCTCCGCGCATCAGACCCCCTGTGCGCATCGAGAGCCCGGCACGTCCTGTCCCTGCTCCACGCATCAGGTCCCCTGTGCACATCGAGCCCGGCACGCCCTGTCCCTGCTCCACGCATCAGGCCCCTGTGCGCATCGAGAGACCGGCACGGACGGTTCCTGTTCCACGCACCAGGCCTCTAGGGTGTCGTCCCAGCCTGGCACGTAATGTTCCTGTTCCACGCACCAGGCCTCTAGGGTGTCGTCCCAGCCTGGCATGTAATTGTCCTGTTCCACGCACCAGGCCTCTAGGATGGCGTCCCAGCCTGGTACGTACTATTCCTACTCCACGCATCAGGTTCCATGTGCGCCGTCAGAGCCCGGCACAACCTGTTCCTGCTTCTTTATTTGTTTATTGTTTTGTTCAGTCGCATTGCGTATAATAAAAGTATGTATACTGGAACCCTCGCTGCATCTTGGTCCGCTCCATATGAAGATCGTGACACATATACAGTGGGGCAAAAAAGTATTTAGTCAGCCACCAATTGTGCAAGTTCTCCAACTTAAAAAGATGAGAGAGGCCTGTAATTTTCATCATAGGTACACTTCAACTATGACAGACGAAATGAGAAAAAGAAATCCAGAAAATCACATTGTAGGATTTTTAATTTATTTATTTGCAAATTATGGTGGAAAATAAGTATTTGGTCAATAACAAAAGTTTATCTCAATACTTTGTTATATACCCTTTGTTGGCAATGACAGAGGTCAAACGTTTTCTGTAAGTCTTCACACACTGTTGCTGATATTTTGTCCCATTCCTCCATGCAGATCTCCTCTAGAGCAGTGATGTTTTGGGGCTGTCGCTGGGCAACACGGACTTTCAACTCCCTCCAAAGATTTTCTATGGGGTTGAGATCTGGAGACTGGCTAGGCCACTCCAGGACCTTGAAATGCTTCTTACGAAGCCACTCCTTCGTTGCCCGGGCGGTGTGTTTGGGATCATTGTCATGCTGAAAGACCCAGCCACCTTTCATCCTCAATGCCCTTGCTGATGGAAGGAGGTTTTCACTCAAAATCTCACGATACATGGCCCCATTCATTCTTTCCTTTACACGGATCAGTCGTCCTGGTCCCTTTGCAGAAAAACAGCCCCAAAGCATGATGTTTCCACCCCCATGCTTCACAGTAGGTATGGTGTTCTTTGGATGCAACTCAGCATTCTTTGTCCTCCAAACACGACGAGTTGAGTTTTTACCAAAAAGTTCTATTTTGGTTTCATCTGACCATATGACATTCTCCCAATCCTCATCTGGATCATCCAAATGCTCTCTAGCAAACTTCAGACGGGCCTGAACATGTACTGGCTTAAGCAGGGGGACACGTATGGCACTGCAGGATTTGAGTCCCTGGCGGCGTAGTGTGTTCCTGATGGTAGGCTTTGTTACTTTGGTCCCAGCTCTCTGCAGGTCATTCACTAGGTCCCCCGTGTGGTTCTGGGATTTTTGCTCACCGTTCTTGTGATCATTTTGACCCCACGGGTGAGATCTTGCGTGGAGCCCCAGATCGAGGAAGATTATCAGTGGTCTTGTATGTCTTCCATTTCCTAATAATTGCTCCCACAGTTGATTTCTTCAAACCAAGCTGCTTACCTATTGCAGATTCAGTCTTCCCAACCTGGTGCAGGTCTACAATTTTGTTTCTGGTGTCCTTTGACAGCTCTTTGGTCTTGGCCATAGTGGAGTTTGGAGTGTGACTGTTTGAGGTTGTGGACAGGTGTCTTTGATACTGATAACAAGTTCAAACAGGTGCCATTAATACAGGTAACGAGTGGAGGACAGAGGAGCCTCTTAAAGAAGTTGTTACAGGTCTGTGAGAGCCAGAAATCTTGCTTGTTTGTATGTGACCAAATACTTATTTTCCACCATAATTTGCAAATAAATTCATAAAAAAATCCTACAATGAGATTTTCTGGATTTTATTTCCTCATTTTGTCTGTCATAGTTGAAGTGTACCTATGATGAAAATTACAGGCCTCTCTCATCTTTTTAATTGAGAGAACTTGCACAATTGGTGGCTGACTAAATACTTTTTTGCCCCACTGTACATGATCAAATAAAAATCTTTAAAGACTACCAGAACCCACTGGATTCTCCAATTACATTGAATGAACTACAGGACAAAATAAAAACCCTCCAACCCAAAAAGGCCTGTGGGGTTTATTGTATCCTCAACAAAATGATCAATTATACTGACAACAAATTCCAATTGGCTATACTTACTCTTTAACATCATCCTTAGCTCTGGCATCCTCCCCAATATTTGGAACCAAGGACTGATCACCCCAATCCACAAAAGTGGAGATAAATTTGACCCCAATAACTACCGTAGGATTTGCGTCAACAGCAACCTCGGGAAAATTCTCTGCATTATCATTTACAGCAGACTCATACATTTCCTCAGTGAAAACAATGTACTGAGCAAATGTCAAATTGGCTTTTAACCAAATTATCGTACGACAGACCATGTATTCACCCTGCACACCCTAATTGACAAACAAACCAAAACAAAGGCACAGTCTTCTAATGCTTTGTTGATTTCAAAAAAGCCTTCGACTCAAATTGATGGAAAGTGTTGTTGGGGGAAAAAGTCACGACTTTATCAAATCCATGTACACAAACATGAAATAGGCAAAAAGCACACACATTTCTTCCCAAAAGTCTGTGGGGTGAGACAGGGATGCATCTTAAGCCCCACCCTCTTCAACATATATATCAACAAATTGTCGAGGACACTAGAAAAGTCTGCAGCATCCTCACCCTACTAGAATCTGAAGTCAAATGTCTACTGTTTGCTGATGATCTGGTGCTTCTGTCACCAACCAAGGAGGGCCTACAGCAGCACCTAGATCTTCTGCACAGATTCTGTCAGACCTGGGCCCTGACAGTGAATCTCAGTAAGACGAAAATAATGGTGTTTCAAAAAAGGTCCAGTTGCCAGGACCACAAATACAAATTTCATCTAGACACTGTTTCCTTAGAGCACACAAAAATCGATACATACCTTGGCCTAAACATCAGCGCCACAAGTAACTTCCACAAAGCTGTGAACGATCAGAGAGACAAGGCAAGAAGGGCATTCTTGGTGCTTCTACTCCTGCATTTCTTGCTGTTTGGGGTTTTAGGCTGTTTTCTGTACAGCACTTTGTGACATCAGCTGATGTAAGAAGGACTTGATTAATACATCTGATTGATTCTATGCCATCAAAAGGAACATAAAATTCGACATACTAATTAGGATCTGGCAAAAAATACTTGAATCAGTTATAGATCCCATTGCCCTTTATGGTTGTGAGGTCTGGGGTCTGCTCACTAACCAAGAATTCACAAAATGGGACAAACACCAAAATGAGACTCTGCATGCTGAATTCTGCAAAAATATCCTCCGTGTACAACGTAATACACCAATTAATGCATGCAGAGCAGAAATAGGCCGATACCCTCTAATTATCAAAATCCAGAAAAGAGCCGTTAAATTCTACAACTACCTAAAAAGAAGCAATTCCCAAACCTTCCACAACAAAGCCATCACCTACAGAGAGATGAACCTGGAGAAGAGTCCCTTATGCAAGCTGGTCCTGGGGCTCTGTTCACAAACACAAACAGATCCCACAGAGCCCCAGGACAGCAACACAATTAGACCCAACCAAATCATTAGAAAACAAAAAGATAATTCTTTCCAATGTGTCAAGTAATTAACAACAAAACAGAGCAAACTCGAATGCGTTTTGGCCCTGAACAGAGAGTACACAGTTACAGAATACCTGACCACTGTGACTGACCTAATCTTAAGGAAAGCTTGGACTATGTACAGACTCAGTGAGCATGGCCTTGCTATTGAGAGAGGCCACCTTAGGCAGATCTGGCTCTCAAGAGAAGACAGGCTATGTGCACGCTGCCCACAAAATGAGGTGGAAACTGAGTTGCACTTCCTAACCTCCTGCCAAATGTATGACCATATTAGAGACACATATTTCTCTCAGATTACACAGATCCACAATTTTTTTTAAAACAAATCCGATTTTGATAAACTCCCATATCTACTAGGTGAAATATCACGGTGTGCCATCACCGCAGCAAGATTTGTGAACTGTTGCCACAGGAAAAGGGCAACCAGTAAAGAACAAACACCATTGAAATTATGTTTATTTATTTTCCCTTTTGTACTTTAACCATTTGCACATCGTTACAACGCTGTATACAGTTGAAGTCGGAAGGTTACATTCACCTTAGCCAAATACATTTAAACTCAGTTTTTAACAATTCCTGACATTTAATCCAAGAAAAAATTCCCTGTCTTAGGTCAGTTAGGGTCACCGCTTTATTTTAAGAATGTGAAATATCAGATAATTATTTATTTCAGCTTTTATTTATTTCATCACATTCCCAGTGGGTCAGAAGTTTACATACACTCAATTAGTATTTGGTAGCATTGCCTTTAAATTGTTTAACTTGGTCAAACGTTTCGTGTAGCCTTCCACAAGCTTTCCACAATAAGTTGGGTGAATTTTGGCCCATTCCTTCTGACAGAGCTGGTGTAACTGAGCCAGGTTTGTAGGCCTCCTTGCTCACACACGCTTTTTCAGTTCTGCCTACAAATGTTCTATAGGATTGAGGTCAGGGCTTTGTGATGGCCACTCCAATACCTTGACTTTGTTGTCCTTAAGCCATTTTGCCACAACTTTGGAAGTATGCTTGGGGTTTCCTTTCACTATTTTGTGAAGTGCACCAGGCCCTCCTGCAGCAAAGCACCCCCACAACATGATGCTGCCACCGCCGTGCTTCACGGTTGGGATGGTGTTCTTCGGCTTGCTATTTTTATTCTTCGGGTTGTTCTATTTTTATTTAATCAGACCAGAGGACATTTCAGTTGCAAACCGTTTCTGGCTTTTTTACGGCGGTTTTGGATCAGTGGCTTCTTTCTTGCTGAGCAGCCTTTAAGGTTATGTTGATATAGGACTGATTTACTGTGGATATAGATACTTTTGTACCTATTTCCTCCAGCATCTTCACAAGGTCCTTTGCTGCTTTTCTGGGATTGATTTGCACTTTTCACACCAAAGTACGTTCATCTCTAGGAGACAGAACACGTCTCCTTCCTGAGCGGTATGATGGCTGCGTGGTCCCATGGTGTTTATACTTGCATACTATTGTTTGTACAGATGAACGTGGTACCTTCAGGCGTTTGGAAATTGCTCCCAAGGATGTATCAGACTTGTGGAGGTCTACAATTCTTTTTCTGAGGTATTAGCTGATTTCTTTAGATTTTCCCATGATGTCTGTCATGATCTTCGTAAGGGAAGGACCAAGATGCAGCGAGGGTTTCAGTATACATACTTTATTTAAAACGTAATGCAACTGGCAAAACAATAAACAAATAAAGATCGTAACTAAGGTGTGGCACAAACAGGCACACACACATACAAAGACAACATACCAATAAACAATGACCCACAAACCCCAGTGTAAAAAGCACAAACATATATATGGTTCCCAATTAGAGGTAACGACAATCAGCTGCCTCTAATTGGGAACCATCAACCCAACATAGAAATATACCACCTAGAACATAAAATAACTCCTAACAAAACACAAAATGACACGCCAGCCTGCTATCCCAGGCCAGGACGTGACAGTAACCCCCCCCAAAGGCGCGGACTCCGACTGCGACAAACAGTCCATGGGGAGGGTCCTCGGGTGGGTCTTTGTTTCTATGGTGGCGGCTCGGGGCTTGAAGCCGGAACAGAGGTCATCGGACTCTGGAGACGCACAATGGACCTGATGCGTGAAGCAGGAACAGGTTGTGCCGGGCTCATACGGCGCACAGGGAACCTGATGCGTGGAGTAGGAACCGTACGTACCAGGCTGGGACGACATCCTAGAGGCCTGGTGCATGAAGCAGGAACAGTACGTACCAGGCTGGGACGACACCCTAGAGGCCTGGTGCATGAAGCAGGAACAGTACGTACCAGGCTGGGACGACACCCTAGAGGCCTGGTGCGTGAAGCAGGAACAGCACGTACCAGGCTGGGACGACACCCTAGAATCCTGGTGCGTGGAACAGGAACATTACGTGCCAGGCTGGGACGTGCTGGGCTCTCGATGCACCCAGGGGGCCTGGTGCGCGGAGCAGGAACAGGATGTGCTGGGTTCGCGATGCGCACAGGGGGCCTGGTGAGCGGAGCAGGAACAGGACGTGCTGGGCTCTCGATGTGCACAAGGGACCTGATGCGTGGTGCAGGGTCAGGACGTGCTGGGCCCTCGATGTGCACAGGGGACCTGATGCGTGGAGCAGGAGCAGGACGTACTAGGCTCGCGATGCGCACAGGGGGCCTGGTGCGCGGAGCAGGGACAGGACGTGCTGGGCTCTCGATGCGCACAGGGGGCCTGGTGCGCGGAGCAGGAACAGGACGTGCTGGGCTCGCGATGCGCACAGGGGGCCTGATGCGTGGAGCATGGACAGGGCGTGCTGGGCTCTCGATGCGCACAGGGGACCTGATGCGTGGAGCAGGGACAGGACGTGCCTGGCTCTTGATGCGCACAGGGGACCTGATTCGTGGAGCAGGAACAGGACATGCCGGGCTCTTGATGCGCACAGGGGACCTGATTCGTGGAGCAGGAACAGGCAGTGCCTGTCTTTGAACGTGCACTGGAGACGCCGTGTGCTTCACTGCATAACACGGTGCCTGACCAGTGCGACGCTCACTCCGGTAAGCACGGGGAGTTGGCTCAGGTCTCCAACCTGGCTCAGCCAACCTCCCGTGTGCCCCCAAAAAAAAAAAAATGTTTGAGGGTGCCTCTCGGGCTTCCTCGCCAGCCGTGTTCCCTTATACTTCTGCCGCTCTGCCATAGCTAACTCCAAACCTTTCCTGGGACGGCTATACTCCCCAGCCTTCCTCCAGGGTCCCTTTCCAGCCAGGATTTCTTCCCATGTCCAGAATTCCCGGTTACCTCGCTGCTTGGTCCTTTTGTGGTGGGTCATTATGTCACTATCTTCGTATGGGACGGACCAAGATGCAGCGAGGGTTTCAGTATACATACTTTATTTAAAACGTAATGCAACTGGCAAAACAATAAACAAATAAAGATCGTAACTAAGTTGTGGCACAAACAGGCACACACACATACAAAGACAACATACCAATAAACAATGACCCACAAACCACAGTGTAAAAAGCACAAACATATATATGGTTCCCAATTAGAGGTAATGACAATCAGCTGCCTCTAATTGGGAACCATCAACCCAACATAGAAATATACCATCTAGAACATAAAACCCCTCCTAACAAAACACAAAATGACACGCCAGCCTGCTATCCCAGGCCAGGACGTGACATTGTCAAGCGAAGAGGCACTGAGTTTGAAGGCAGGCCTTGAAATACATCCACAGGTACACCTCCAATTGACTCAAATGATGTCAATTAGCCTATCGGAAGCTTCTAAAGCCATGACATCATTTTCTGGAATTTTCCAAGCTGTTTAAAGGCACAGTCAACTTAGTGTATGTAAACTTCTGACCCACTGGAATTGTGATACAGTGAATTATAAGTGAAATAATCTGTCTGTAAACAATTGTTGTAAAAATGACTTGTGTCATGCACAAAGTAGATGTCCAAACCGACTTGCCAAAACTATAGTTTGTTAACAAGAAATGTGTGGAGTGGTTGCAAAACAAGTTTTAATGACTCGAACCTAAGTGTATGTCAAATTCTGACTTCAACTGTATATACATAATATGACATTTGAAATGTTCATGTTCATTTTTATTGTTTATTTCACTTTTGTATATTTTCTACTTCACTTGCTTTGGCATTGTTAAGATATGTTTCCCATGCCAATTAAGCCCCTTGAATTTAATTGAGAGAGAGAGATTGAGATAGAGGGAGTGAGGGAGAGAGAGTAAGAGAGAGGGAGTGAGGGAGAAAGAGAGAGAGAGAGAGTAAGAGAGAGAGAGAGAGAGAGAGAGAGAGAGAGAGAGAGAGAGAGAGAGAGAGAGAGAGAGAGAGAGAGAAGGCCACTGCTTGTGAAAAATGCCACAGGAAAAAAAAATGTGTTTATTTTCCAGCTGCTGACCTGGGTTTGTCAGAGAGCTATGAAAACTGCAAAAGAGGCCCAATCCCCATTAGACTGTGTCTGGGCCATGGCCGACAGTATCACAGCATGAAAATCCCTTTGGCTGGCCCACTCACACTCAACCCTGCCTGCCTGGAGAGAGAAAGGGGGGGGGGTGTAGAGAGAGGAGGGAGATAGAGAATTAGAGAGAGAGGGAATAAGATGTAAGAGAGGAGAGGGGGGATAGATAGAAAGGGAGAGAGAGATAGAGACTGAAAGAGAAGGCACGACAGGGATGGAGAGAGAAGGAGAGAGGGGCTACCATCCCACCACAGGGGAGGAAAGCTGTGTGCCAGCAGTCATGGCCAAAACAGTTTTTTGGAGAAGAATAAGAAAAACCCAGCTCCTGCTTCAGGATGATTAGGGTATAGAGGGGAACGGATGTCCCTTCACCCCTGTTCTGATGAGGTTGTAGAGAGGAGTGGATGTCCCCTCACCCCTGTTCTGAAGAGGTTGTAGGGGAGAGTGGATGTCCCCTCACCCCTGTTTTGATGAGGATGTAGAGGGGACTGGATGTCCCCTCACCCCTGTTCTGAAGAGGTTGTAGGGGAGAGTGGATGTCCCCTCACCCCTGTTTTGATGAGGATGTAGAGGGGACTGGATGTCCCCTCACCCCTGTTCTGAAGAGGTTGTAGGGGAGAGTGGATGTCCCCTCACCCCTGTTTTGATGAGGATTTAGAGGGGACTGGATGTCCCCTCACCCCTGTTTTGATGAGGTTGTAGAGGGGAGTGGATGTCCCCTCTTCCTTGTTCTGATGAGGTTGGGGAGACGCTTCAGTATAAATGTGTCAGGGACAGAATGGGGGAGTGGTTAGCCATTTCAGTTCCAAATATGCGTCCCAAATGTCACCCTGTTCCCTACTTAATACACTACTTTTGACCAGAGCACAATGCCAATAAGGTGTAATTTGGGACGGCATACAATTTGTCATGTTCAGCCTGTGAACCTAGTTAGCGCTCTAGCCTCAGGAACTGTCCCAAATTCCCCTCTGTTCCCTATTTAGTGCACTAAAAGTAGTTGACTATATATAGGGTATAGGGTGTAATTCGGGAAGCTAGCCTCAGCCTTAGCCTGTAGCCGCCTCATTCACTCTGACTTGAGATGCAAGACACAGCTTAAGCAGGAAGCAACCATTCACAGCCCCCTGCTGCCGTGTCTCTTCTCCTCTGACACACACACACTGCTTCAACAGTCAACCCTCAATATCTCTGTTTTATCCTTTGTTTGGTCCAACCTAGAGAAGAGAGGAAGAGAAGATACGTTGTTAACAGACAGACAGACAGCTAGTAACTGAGAGATGTTAGACCTGATGGGTCCTCTAGTCTCAGTTGTAACATATTGGTCATTTTACAGGTTGTCTTCTTTGATCATAAAGGATATGTGGAATGAAGCTTCATATCGTTAATGTACTGGCTTTGTCATTAATGTGTACCAGTGATGTTATACTGGCCGTTATCAGAGGGGTTCTGTTTAGCTTCTGTACCCCAGAGTTGGTATATATATATATATATATATATATATATATATTTAAACTGTGTCCCAAATGGAACCCTATTCCCCAAGTAGTGCACTTCTTTTGATCAGAGCCCGATGGGCCTGGTCAAAAAGTAGTGCACTATGAAGGGAATATGGTTCCATTTGGGACGCTGATATGCTCTTCCTGTCCATCCTGTTGTCCTCAGGCTGTCTCTCGTTAAAGAGAGCGAACAAGGCAGCTTTTACTGTGGGTTGTATCACAAATGGCACACTATTCCCTATTTAGTGCACTACTTTTGACCAGAGCCCTATAAAGGGAATAATGTGCAATTCAGGATTCACCCATAGACCTTCCTGTCCATCCTGTTGTCCTCAGGCTAAGAGAGACAGAGAGACAGAGAGACAGAGAGACATAGATAGAGAGAGAGAGAGAGAGAGAGAGAGAGAGAGAGACATAGATAGAGAGAGAGAGAGACAGAGAGACAGAGAGAGAGAGACATAGATAGAGAGAGAGAGAGAGAGAGAGAGAGAGAGAGAGAGAGAGAGAGAGAGAGAGAGAGACGGAAAGAGAGACACTGAAAGAGAGAGAGAGAGAGACAGAAAGATAGAGAGAGAGACAGAAAGAGAGACACGGAAAGAGAGAGAGACAGACAAGATGGAGGCCTTATATCTGGTGTTATTTTGTGGTGAGCTGAGGCAGTGTGGGTTTTGGCTGTCCTTTACATTGTGGATTACAGTCTGCTTAACCTTTAAGATGCATTCTACATCATTCTCTCTAATGTGTCCTTCCCAAAGTGCGTCTTAACCTCTAGACTACACACACACACACACACATTGACACACACGCAGAAACACACAGGGC
Organism: Brachymystax lenok tsinlingensis; assembly: GCA_030435695.1. Taxonomy (NCBI): domain Eukaryota; kingdom Metazoa; phylum Chordata; class Actinopteri; order Salmoniformes; family Salmonidae; genus Brachymystax; species Brachymystax lenok. The sequence goes on along the minus strand of CM059784.1, from coordinate 32,157,087 downwards.
ATGAGAGCACACATACACAAACACACACAGAGGAAGAGAGAGAGAGAGAAATAACGAAATGATAAAGAGGAGCGACCGGACAGAGACAGATACCGGCTGTCTGGAAGGGAGAGAGACAGATACCGGCTGTCTGGAAGGGAGAGAGACAGTAACAGGCTGTCTGGAAGGGAGAGAGACAGTAACAGGCTGTCTGGAAGGGAGAGAGACAGTAACAGGCTGTCTGGAAGGGAGAGAGACAGTAACAGGCTGTCTGGAAGGGAGAGAGACAGATACAGGCTGTCTGGAAGGGAGAGAGACAGTAACAGGCTGTCTGGAAGGGAGAGAGACAGTAACAGGCTGTCTGGAAGGGAGAGAGACAGTAACAGGCTGCCTGGAAGGGAGAGAGACAGTAACAGGCTGTCTGGAAGGGAGAGAGACAGATACCGGCTGTCTGGAAGGGAGAGAGACAGTAACAGGCTGTCTGGAAGGGAGAGAGACAGTAACAGGCTGCCTGGAAGGGAGAGAGACAGATACAGGCTGTCTGGAAGGGAGAGAGAGAGGTACAGGCTGTCTGGAAGGGAGAGAGACAGATACAGGCTGTCTGGAAGGGAGAGAGACAGATATAGGCTGTCTGGAAGGGAGAGAGACAGTAACAGGCTGTCTGGAAGGGAGAGAGACAGTAACAGGCTGTCTGGAAGGGAGAGAGACAGTAACAGGCTGTCTGGAAGGGAGAGAGACAGTAACAGGCTGTCTGGAAGGGAGAGAGACAGATACAGGCTGTCTGGAAGGGAGAGAGACAGTAACAGGCTGTCTGGAAGGGAGAGAGACAGTAACAGGCTGTCTGGAAGGGAGAGAGAGAGTAACAGGCTGTCTGGAAGGGAGAGAGACAGATACAGGCTGTCTGGAAGGGAGAGAGACAGTAACAGGCTGCCTGGAAGGGAGAGAGAGAGATACAGGCTGTCTGGAAGGGAGAGAGACAGTAACAGGCTGTCTGGAAGGGAGAGAGACAGATACAGGCTGTCTGGAAGGGAGAGAGACATTAACAGGCTGTCTGGAAGGGAGAGAGAGAGATACAGGCTGTCTGGAAGGGAGAGAGACAGTAACAGGCTGTCTGGAAGGGAGAGAGACAGTAACAGGCTGTCTGAATGGGAACCTGATAGGTTAGAAAAATGGTCACTTGAGGATTGGTAGAGTGAATGTAAATTGTCAGAGACTGCAACATTTCACATTTCACTAAGTCCCCTTCCACACTCTGACCTTTTCTCATATTTAACTCTGAGAACTATCTATTATCAGTGAACCTTTCGTCTGCAGGAAGGGGAATGCAGTTAACATTCAGAGAGTTCTATTGACTGAGCTGTAGATTCAGAGATTCAGTCTGTGGAGTCTACAGGTAGAGGAGGAAGAGTGTGTGTCACTGTGTGTGTGGCAGAAAGGTCTCGAAAGTGAAAGCAGATGCGTGCTGCCTCAAACACACATACAGTACTCCCAGACAGTTCTGCAGCATAGAATAAGGCTCATTACGGTTCGAACACGACACACACACACACATATATACTCAGTCAGGCACCACGACAACAGGATATGAAGTGACAGTGTTTCCTTGATGACACCTGCCACCCATTTCATACCTGTCTGTAACACTATCACTCAATACAACATACAGATATACACCTACCTACACCTACCTACACCTGTGGCTCTCTGTCTAAGCATTGAGGATTCATAGCACATCTGTTAAACAAGTGTTGTTTGGTTTCATCAAAGTAGTATTGAATCCAACATTCTGATTAAATAGTGCCAGTGAAACCAGTGGTGTATGACTCTGTGCCATAGTGCCAGTAAAACCAGTGGTGTATGACTCTGTGCCATAGTGCCAGTGAAACCAGTGGTGTATGACTCTGTGCCATAGTGCCAGTGAAACCAGTGGTGTATGACTCTGTGCCATAGTGCCAGTGAAACCAGTGGTGTATGACTCTGTGCCATAGTGCCAGTGAAACCAGTGGTGTATGACTCTGTGCCATAGTGCCAGTGAAACCAGTGGTGTATGACTCTGTGCCAGTCTACCCTCAATAAGAGTGTTGTTACATAGTGAGTCTTTATAAAAA